>JAECUM010052975.1:0-37324 GCA_016617855.1 Megalonaias nervosa
AAATGAGAAGTTCCAGTCACACAAGCAACCGTCAACAACAATTGCGACACCAATGCAATAAAGGGGAAGGTAAGAGACTGAGGAGGAAAATAATAAGAAACACGAAAAAAGGCCCAAGAGGTTAGCAATAGGAACAAAGAAGTCGTAAGGAGAAAATCCTTACCATAATCACAACGTGCAGCAGTAGTAACCAATCGGTAAACGCCAAACAAGGAGCACCGATCAGCAGAATCAACGCCTCAGTCTGTGAACCAAAATCAAGAACAATAGAGACTGTGGTAAGACCAACGGATACGAAGAAGACTTCAGCCAAAGAACCGTATCAACAATAGCCACCTACTTCTGACACACAAAAAGAGGCACAAATATATCTGCACGACCAAATAGTAGCCATAGGACTGGGTGAATTAACAGAGGACAGGGAAGCAGCTCGTCAACACGATAAAGACTTCCGGATAGTGTCAGCAGCTACGAAAAAGCTATAGGGAGGGACAACTAGACCGCCGCAACTTAAGCAACTTCCAAAATTCATTCGCAAACATCAGAGCTCTGGGGGCGACGTGTAGTGGTAGTCCGATCCCCTTAGCCACGCTGATTGCTAACGAGCTGAGAGAGTCTTGGAATCTCTCGTCCCAATCAGCCACAGTTTGACCCCCAGTGAATGACGTAATAGTAGCTGAGCTAATTGATCCTGACAGCACCAAGGGGAGGACGAGAAGGAAGTTTGAACTTCCCCAACACCTGAGGTCAATCCTGCTGCCGCTATCAGAGGTCAGACCTGAGCCATTTTCAGGGCTACTAAACAAAATTGCCTCTTACGCCAAAGTGTTTTTGCTTTTGACAAAAACCTCAAACAATACAGAACCATCATCCATTCGTCCACCGGTCAAAAAGAACACTCGACTATTATGTAAGTAAGATCCCAATCATATACTGTTCCACTCAGATCAGTGTTATTCGGTAAATGTATGCATTATCGCTAGCCTGGATCGTATTGGAATTTTGACATGTAATCGTGCTTCTCACAGTCAGAAACGGTTCGGTTATAAGGTCTACTAAAACAAGTAGAACTGCTTTTCTTGTACCTCTTGGTAGTTTTATTCTACGTTCTTGTGCGGATTGTTTCAATTTTTGTACCGTTAATTAATATATCGTTGATGATCTTTGCTGTCGCTACTATATTTATAGGTTACTGCATTCGTATGGGAAAATATGAACGAGTTTGTTTCGCATAGATACACTGCACGACCTAGGGAGTGCAGTATATCCATCCGACAAAACCAGTACATATTTTCCCATACAAATGCAGTAACCTTTTTATTATATGCCCATCTTCTTATTCGACCTAAGGCCTAATTATATAAACAAAAATACACTCCAAGAAACAAAGTAACTGAATTTATGATGTATTCCAAACTAAATGCACAAGCCCACATAGTCTGGTTCCCTGATTCTCATTCTCTCTGCGTTGCACTTCGCTATGGTGGCGCTCTACAGTTTCGTATTTAGCATGGGTTAGAATTTTAAAGAAAAAGAATTTCCCCGGGTTTCCTCACTAGTTATACTGGCTATTTAAAAAGACTTTGTATATCTTAGGTATTGTTCAAAGAACCTTTAATTCCCTTTATTTTGGTGTATGATTGATGGGTGTAATATGGGTTATAGAGTATACAGCTTGGCCTTACCCCAGATGTGCATCTTTCAAAAAAGTGCTAGCTCCACTTGCTCATTTTCACTTCCCGAACTTCAGAGGTAAATTGTAAAAAAAAGAGCCGATAACTTTTTTTACATTTTATATATTTGGTAATTCATTCATTACACTTTCAGAAGCTGGTATTGTCTAGTCTGGCAAAATTCATTTTCCCTATTTTAATAGCTGCCAAGGATAGTGTACTTTAGACAAATTCAGGTTGAGTTTTGGAGCACAAGGGAGCAGTCATTTTAGTTAGCAGTGTGCTAAGATCATTTACAATTTCCAAAAGTACAATATCCAAAGAAATGTCAGCCACATTACATGAAAGTAGCATAGAGGTATGCCAACATTCTCACCACTGTGCATGTTTTAAATGCAAACAACTTCACCTTACATACATCACTCTCTCAAAAGTACATAATAACTGGTGAGCGCCACCTATACGAATAGCGGAGTACAACTCAGGGAGCATATGCAAAGCAGGGAACCAGACTTAAGCGCAGATTCATTGGCACACAACAATACGTAACTCCGCCCAGCTAAATTTGAACTTAGTCGCGCGTAGAGATCACTTTCGAAAGAAATTTGTCGTTTGGTCTACTTAAAATTGAAATTTAGAGTCATACTGTGAATGAATGCGCATTGCAACAACTTTTCTGTTTGGTCTGGAATGAATAGATTTTGGTATTTTTGTCGATTCAACTAAATTTGGTCATCGCCTTTAATTTTAAATCGCTTTGGGACTTGAACTGAATTTTATTCAGGACTTTTTATTGCTACGACTTGTGTCTTTAATTCTTGGATTATTTTTGGATTTAATTCGCAAAACCGTAAGTTCTTTGTTCTCATTCTTCACTTTATATTCTAGGGAAATAAATTATTTGTTAAGTTTTACAAAGCTTGTTTTCACTCTTTTCTGTTACTTATTTCAAGAGCATACACTCGAAACAGTAAATTGGGTGCTCGTCCGGGATACAAATATTGGCTAAAATATTTCAGAAAACTTTGTTTTTTTAAATTTAAATTCCTTTGTTTCGGAATTTTTTTTTAAATGACAAGGATTATTTCACATTTTAGAAATCTTCAGTGAAATCAGCAAGCTTTTTACAATGTCATCAAAAGTGGAGATCTTTATTTCAAATCCTACCCAGGAGCAGTTAGACTGTTTGAAAAAAGATGAATTGCTTCAGCTTGCCAGAAAATATGATCTTTCTGAGGCATTAGCTTCTTTAACGAAGCAAAAAATAAAAAATATTTTGGTCCAATATTTGGTGGAAAAGAATGTTTTGGATAAAATTGTTTTGGTTTTGATCAGCAAGTATGTATCAGACTCAAACATAAAAGTAAAGGAATTAAAATGAAAATGCAAGATGGAATTAGAAAGCTTGAACTTCAGAAAGATAAAGAGGAAAAACAAATGCAATAAGATAAAGAGGAAAGAGAGAGGAGAATACAATTGGAAAAGGTGGAGAAACAAATGCAAGTCCAATTAGAAGAGGAGGAAAGAGAGAGGAAAATGCTATTGGAGAAAGAGGAGAGAGAAACAAATGCAGCTACAGAAAGAAGAGAAACAAATGCAATTAGATGAGGAGAGAGAGAGAAACAAATGCAGTTACAGAAAGAAGAGAAACAAATGCAGTTGCAATGAGAGAGAGAGAGAGAGAGAGAGAGAGAGAAATGCAGTTGCAATTTTAGAAAGAGGAGAGAGAGAGACACACAGATGCAAATGCAAAGAGAGAAAGAAGGACGGGAATATAAATTTAGATTAAAAGAATTAGAGGTGACAAGTGCAAAGCACATTCCCACGTTACATACAAATTCAAATTTTCATGTAAGAATATTAAGTTAGTGCCCCTTTTAGAGAAAAAGAAGTAGACAAATATTTTCATCATTTTGAAAAAATGACACCAAAACGTACCATCCCATGGAACGCGCGGACCTAAAAGAAACACGTTGACTTTTCTTTACTTACAAACACAGACATGCACGATTTGACAAGATAGAGAAACGAAGAGTGAGTTTTATTTTACTGACAAAAGAAACGAAGTGCTTATAGACACACTTCTATTTTTTAAAACATAAACACACAATTTTTGGGGGCAATTGAATTAGTATGTCTTTTCGAGAGTATTGGGTAGCCCTGAAAAGGGCTGTTTTTGTTGACTGGGAGTGATGGCAATCTTATTTACTGTCTAAGATAGCGCCCCCGTTTGGCAGCAGGCTTTCCTACTCGATACGGCCTGCTTCTGCGGAAAGAGGAGAACTCCTTGGTGTCTACTCGACAGTCGACAAAACCTCTGTCTGGTTCCTGTTGCTGCTGCCGCTGCTGCTGTTCTCTCTACTTCTGAAATCTGTACTTCTCTGTCCATTCTTCGTGTTCTTTCTTGATTTCCTCTCTGAAGACCTCTTCTACCAGGTATTGGGCTATTGATAACATTCTGACATTCTCTATCTCTTCAGGCTTCGGTATCAGGTTTAGCCTGACACGATGGAAATTCACGTAAGCTTCGTTCAGCTTGGCTAGTCTGGAAGACATGTTCGTAGGTTGACGAGTCAACAGTGGATGGCCAGACTATACATACCAATGGATTTAAGTCGGCTATGCATACTCAGTGCTTTCGCGACTGGCTAATGCCCGAAGGTCGGGCTCTTAAATTTTTCGGGACTGTGAGATTGGTGCCATCACAGCTCCGTGTTTATGTGCGATGTCGCACTTTTTATTTATGTCTAGCAGCGGCAAAGGAGGGAAGAACCCCGGAAGAGGGGCACCAAACGACCCAGGAAGAGACTCGCGGTGTAACAGGTAGAGCTTCCTGGATTACTCCATGGGATGGGTTTTCCTTTTCGTTTGTGGAGTAGCGGGTAGAGCTCACAGGCACTAGATTCCGGGGTAAACTAATGTGTACATTCACCAGTTAACAAGTAACCGTTTCTTTGCTTCGTCTCTGTACTTTGGGCTAAGAGAGTTTCGATTCGAGAGATCTCCAGAGTAGTCAATGGAGGGCAGGAATGATCACTCAAGCCTTTATACCACTCATGCAACACTGCTTCTTCCCAGATGAGACTCCAAGCGTCGTCCAGATACTCGTCCAATTTTTTCTTCTTGACTCATCATCAGACATTTATCGTGTTGAATTTGACTGGGATGATCGTTTTGATATCCATAACAATCTTTCTTGGTCAACTCCGTAATTTTATCCGCCAGGTGTTTGGCAAACAGGGCACTAAATGTTGTTCTTGTTCTGGCCATCTGGACGTGACCAATATGTCCTCCTCGTCTTTATCTTGGGGTTCTGCTTTCACGGTATCCTTCCATTCCATTTCCAAAGATTATTTACTGTTCAAAGAGGGATAAGAGTCTTCCATAGTTTCTAATAGTCTAGAATGACTTCTCTCAAACTGTTGATTTCTATGGTATTATCGAATTCGGCATACAAGATGACATTCACCGTCTCGGTGAGAGCTTCTGCAAATTGAAGTTCTACACGCAGTTGACCGAATTTTATAGGGTGGAAATGTCTCTCGTCGCTGCCTTGGTCTGGAGTGAAATCAAAGGTCCACAAAGTGCAACCTCCTACATAATCTTCGTACGAAATACCGTGACTGGTGTTGGTTCCTAGTTGCCCGGTAGTTTCGTACAGGGACAAGTACGATCTCAAGTAATTTTTCTGGGCAAAGTTAGGTTCGAAGGGCCTGGTACACAAGGTCTTGCCATCGCAACTGACTTCGATCTTGGACACTCTGTAGTACTTAAACTGGAAAGGATTTTGATCGTGGGCTCCGTTGAGGGCTGCATTACTGACGATGCCAACGATTAAACGTTTGGGTAACTGTCCTTGGAACAGATGATCTTCGATCGGAGTCCAGCAGCAACGGTGAATGTTTTCACTTTTACGCGTCGTATCGGATACTTGGCGGTCGTTCTGCTCAATGTGTGACTGATGTCGTTTCCCGCTTTAGGTAACACTTCTACGCGGCGCACGTAAAGTCTGGCTTCTTGGATGATGGTTTTGTACTCGTTTGCATGAGCCATCAAATAGAAAGCGACACTGCTGAGATTTAGTCTCAGGAGAATATCCACTCCGTTGAGCAAATACTTGTCTTGCAACCACAGATCCAAATGCAGACGATCCATCAGTTCTAAACTATGTCCTTGCAGGATTTTCTTTCGGCGATCGTCAAATCCCACATTGTGAGAATTGTCATCGGCTTTCAGGGCAGTGTCGTTAAAAGTGTCCTCACCTGCGGTGTCAGGTTTCCATACCAGGCAAGCATCCAGATGAGTGTTCTTGGCCTCTTTTCCGTACGTCAAGAAATTTTCCAGGTACGCTCGATAAGGGTAAATATCCATACTAGAACTGACCAGTTTGTTATTAAAGTACAAATGCACTTCGCTGAACAAGGAATGCATGAAATTGTTGACGGGAGCTACTCTGGCATCGCCTCCCGGATTGGTGTTGTCCGTTTTGATCACTTTGAGTTTCCAGGTACAAGTAACTGCTATTCAGATCGGTGTAATCTTTGGGTCGTCCTTTGATTTCAAACTCGACGGGAGCTAAATCAGTCAAAGAGGAGACGGGATGAAATTCGACCCATTGGGATTCTTGCATCGTCATCATGTTGGGTGGCATGGCAAACAGATCCAGTTTCGACTTGGAACAAAAGCAAGACTCTCAGTGCATCATTTTCTTTTTTTTTAATAATCAAAAACGTCTAAGTATCCGACGGTTTTTGTTTTCTTAGTCTTTCTAGCTGTATTGGTGTGAAGTCATCTGAAGGTGTGTTTTCGTCCTCTTTTTCTGCCTTGTCCTTGCTGTGGCGTCAGGGAAGCAGGAATGTCTGACTCGTCAGCGCCAAGGGCATTTATAGGTGTTTCTCTTCGGCCCAAAATGTCTCTGCCGGTTTGAAACAAGACATCTTTGCCTGCTCTCAAGAAAGCTTCTTTAGGATTTGGTTTGTCAATGATGACATTTTGAAGAAATTCTTTACCTTGCGTCAATGCGGCATCTTTCCAGGCGTGCAATCCCCGTGTCACCATCGGATTCAAAACGGAAACCACCGAACGAAAGGCTGATTTTAGCATATCTCCTAAACCATGTCTTCGCTGTCGAGCGACTCCTTGGTACACAGGATACATGACTGACAAAGGCTTAGAGTAATCGTTTTCGAAAATGGAGTTTCACTGTGACTTTCCCTTTGGTGAATGAAATATTTTGTCCCAGATATCCATGCGCACCCAATCTCCTGCCACCAACACTCCATCTTTCTTGGGGACAGTCACCGTTGGGGACGTACCAAACAGACGCTCGAAGACGGTCACTTCGTTGTCGGGAGTCACCTCTTGGGGGGCACGTCCGATGCTCCGATGGTAAGATTGGTTGTACGCTTGGATTAGGTGTGGGAAGACATCGATGTACTTGAGAGTGTGTTGATGCGTAAAATATTTCCACATGCGTTCTTTCAAAGTACGTTGAAAACGTTCCACGATGCTGGCTTTGGTTTGGGGATTCTTGGTGGTGGAAAAATGAATGTCACGTTTCTTCAGTTCTATTTGGAAAGCTTGGTTCAGAAATTCGGTGCCTTGTCGGTTTGCTATCGAAGAGGATGACGTCCACTTTGTTTCAACACCAGTTTGAGGGCTCCCACTTTGTCACTGCTCGATTTGGAAGTCAATGGCACGACCCAAGCAAATTTGGAAAAGACGTCGATGACACAAAACAAATATTTGTAATTACGATTGTAGGTGGCCAAATGAGAGGCATCGGCTAAACCGGCTTGCCATTGATAATCGATACCCGCCAGTCGGGTGCGACGTCTGGAAAATTTTCGTCGAATGGGTTTTTGTATAGTGTAAGTGGCTTGTTCTTGTAACCATCGTTGCACGTGAGGTAAACGAACACTTTTCAGTGAGTTTTGGCAGCACGATACAATTTCTGAACTCCTCCGTAACCTGCAGGATGGGATGGATCGTAGTAAATGCTGGCTAACACCTTCTCCATTTTTTAATAAGTGATCCACTCTTCGCTGATGGTACTCTGAAGTGGTTTAGAAACGGCTTTACGTGTCCGATATGCCACAGGAGTAGAAGTCGATGGTAGTTTTGGTGGTAGTGGCGGTGGTGGTGGTGGTGGTGGTAATGGAATGGCTTTGGTCTTCTTTTCTTTTTTCACTTCTTGTTTCCCTTCTTTCTTTTTGACTTCTGTCGAAGCTGGAGTGGACATCATCTTTTTAACCCAAGCTTTAAGTTCTTCCCGTTGGGGTGTAGGGGAAGGGGTCAATAAGGACGCTGGAATCTTACTAGGGATGGGGGCTACTGACGGTGTTTGAAAGACTTCTCTTGCCTCTTCTTCCTCAGACATCCGTGGGGCGGCATCTGTCTTGACCATTGAGGGTGGTGGTAGTGGTGGCCTTAAAATCTTTCAGAGTGGGTAGAGCTGTTTCGTCTAAAGCTTTCTGGTGAAAGAGTTGCAATCGCTATAACAACTGACCATACTTTTGCGATGTTTCCTTTTCTGACAAATCGTTGCCATCCATCAATGCTTGAAATTCGTGTTGTAACTGAGACATTTCGGTAAAATGAGCATTGGGAGGTAAATGAGGGGTTCGTTGTTTTTGCCAACGATGGTATTCGATCCATCGTTTGTAAGGCACTAAAGCCAGTTTCCGTCCTTCCATTGCATTTCAAGGGTTACGTCTGAGATCGTTTGATTTCAGAGGTCCCTTTTATCTTCTTGACCTTTTATCTTCATCTCAGTATTCTTCCCATTGTTCCCGATATTTCTTTCAGAATGGGTCCTCCTATAGTTTCCAGCAAGGGTCCTAACAGGGGTAAAATGGCAATTCCTCCGCGTTGCACCAACATCTTTTTCTTTTGTCGAATGTGTATTTCTTTTGGACCATTTGGCGAAGAACGTGTCGATGTTTGTCTAAGTATTCTTTCTGATGTTTAGACAAAGGTATCGTGCCTTTCAAGACACTCAGACAACATTCGCTCACGGTATAAATGACATCTTTGGAGGCAGTTTGAATGAGTTTTGTTCGCATGGGTGGAGGAGCTTTGGACCGGACGGACAACATGTCCCAATGTTTGACTAAACGAAGAGGTAGTACTTTCCTTTTCTTTCCCTTGGGGGTAGAGGAAGGATGTCTTTTCTTGGGTGACATCTTTCTTGGTTGGTTCATTGGTTCCGGGGCACACACCAAAAAATACACTAACGTCGATGACCTGTAACACAGCCTTTTATTCATTTTTTTTTTGGACTGTCTCATCGTCATAAAGGTGACTATGTGTTTTCCAAAATCGCCAACAGACGTCAGTGTTTGGCTAAGTGTTTTTTTGGATGACGTAACTGTCCTTTTTTTTCCTTTTCCTTTTTGGACAGAAGAACGGCGATGGTGACAGTTTGCACTTCTTGGAAAGGACATCTTTGGGCGTTCAGGAGCACAACATCACTAAACCTATCGTTTGTCTCAGGTCTTTTTTTGTACTGGAATGCGTCGCCACTGATTGTCGGCTCGTCGTATCATTTTCATGGCAGGCATCACACGTCGTGGATGGGTTCTCAACGGACTCAATCGGGACAGTTCTTGCTTGGACAAATCCAGTAAACTCTTTAACATTCCCGATTTCTCTTGGAATTTGATTTTGGGGGAAGGTACTTTGTGAGTAGCTGTCATTGCCGCTAAAGAGGAAGAGGGCGTCACCGCTGGAGGAGACGTTTTTGGAGACAAGGGTTTCCAGTGTTTCATCAAATTAGGAAAGACGCGTGTCAAATCGGGTTTGGCAGGCATCACCAGCAACGGAGAAGTGGAAGATGTTGAGCCTACTGGAGACGCAGTCACCGTTGCTGCAGCAGGTCGTGGTTGTGAATGTAATGTTGAGGCCTGGCGGCAATACCTCTCTTGCGGGTAGAAGCTGTTTTCTGTGGGCTTCTATTTTTTTTTGTGGCTGTGACCTTGTCTTGACACCGTTGCTCTTTTTTCTTTTTCTTCTGAGTACGTCGGGGAGTGGTTTTTTTCTTGGGTAGGACTTTGGGAGCATTGGGATCCCATTTTAATAGGGAACGAATAATGACACCTCCTACAGAACCGCTACCTCCAGGTTTCAAAATGATTTGCTTTTTGGTTTGAGTGTCGATGCGAGGATCTACCAGTTGCATCAAGGCTTCTTTGTTTCTCTCCAAAAAAACATTTGGTTTGATGTGGAATGTGAATGATACCTTGCAGTAATTGACGTGCTGTCACCGTAAACCATCGTAAGACTTCTTTGAGACTAGCTTCTAAGACACGAGCACGTATTTGTGGATTTTTTTCGCGACTGTTGCCGTACAAGGCACGAATCAATTTGACGTGAAGATGAGACTGAAGGGACGTCATGTTGACGATGTGTGAGACAGACCACAAGTGACCGAGGTTTTTATAGATTTTGTTTTGGTTTGGTTGTTGTGGTTGTGATTGTTAAGTCGATGACGGTGACGTGTACACGACAGGCCTTCCGTCTTGGCACCAGTGGTGAAACAGATGGGTACGAAATCGCAAATAATCGGGGGTAGTGGGTTTTAAATCCACGAGTAAATAAGCGTGTGGGGATTGAGTGGCATCGTCGTACGGATGAGTCAGTCAAGGCGTTCCTAACTGTTTGGCTAAAGCTTAATCTTGCGATTTATCTCTAGGGCTTCTAAACAAGACCACATAATCAGCATTGAGACTGATGGTGCGATGGGGCTTTACTTTGTTGAAACAAATTTTGAATAATGTAAATGACACTGGCATTACGATGATGCCCTTTGTGCGTAAACCACAGTTTAATTTCTTCTTCGTCTTCTCCTAATATGTCATCGAAGATGACCAGATGGATTTGACTAGGGTCAGACACGATCCAGTCGTCTTTACCAGGAAAGCCTTCCACAAAGACGATGGAATCGCCTTGACTTTCTCGCAGGAGGCAGTACGCCGATTGCCACTCTATGTAACACCACACGATGATGGTTATCTTCGATCAAACGTTTGACAAATTCTGTTTTGCCTGAACCGCCAGGTCCGGCAATGAGAATGTTAAAGGGATGGCGAAGATACAAGGCCTCCCAACTAGTCCGATCTACGTTTTCGTCGATGACGTTGACAGTGGAGGAATAGGGAGGAGAGACAGCAGAGGTGGCCATAGTAGTAGTGTAAGGAATCTCACTTTTGACAGGAAGACAGACAAGACAAGAGTTTTTGTACTTTTTTCAGGACACGTTTATTGCTATCTTTAAAAGTGAACAACACGAAAGACAAAAATTCATAAAAGCCAAATGGCTAAGTACATGAATAAAAGACACATCAAAACGATCACAGTGGAATATAAACAAGTCTCTGTACAACATTTTTGGTGATCAAGAGGTGGTATCATAGGGACAATGTGTAATGGCTTAGAGGCTCTACACTCCTTGGTACAGTCACACAAGGGTCTTACCGGAATGGTCTTTCGGTGATGTCAGTGACGGTCCTGTCCTGTCCTGAAGGGTGTGGTTCTTCTTCTGGTACTGTCACTAACACAGGTTTACAAGTTACTTTTTTTTCACTGAATGTTTTAATTTTTTAGGATGACAAATCTTGGGCATAGTGGGCCACTGCTTTTGTCCAAGCCTCGAAACCCCAACTTTTCCAGTCACGTACATCTTTCCATTGAGAGTGTAAGTCACAAGCTTCACACACATCATCGTGCACATCTGCAGTACCTAAAAGTTGACGAATCTTCCTTTCCTGTAGAGGTTGTCGAGAAGTATCGAGATGAAAGCGCAAAGCTTTGAGCAGAATGAATTTTTCGTGTACATTTAAAGGGACCACTTTCATGCTTTTTGGAGTAGTATGTACTGTTCGTAAAAGTCCACAAGGAATCGATCGGTAAACGAAATCCCAGAAAGCAAGTCACTAAGACACACACTACAAGTCGACCCCAAATTCAATGGACACAGTTCTCGTAATAGGCGATCGTAATCCTCCACCGTTTGAAGAGTGTCATTGATTTCCTTCCACTGAATCTGTTGTATTACGATTGATAAAGGTCGTGGCATGGCAATCCGTTTTTATACCCTCTTTAGTGTAAGGTAATAAGTGTACTTTTTGAACAGAATCGGTTTTATTTTAGTACCGTACCAAAAATTTTTAACCACTAACTCACACACCACACTTCGTACAGAAGTTTCCTCTTGAACAAAGTTTACGTTGTGCAAAAGATTTTGCTAATCCTCTAATTCGTCTTTTGGAATTCGATGTATTACGATCACCTTGTAAGTTGAATGAGTGCCATCCCAAAATTTATGAATTTCACGCGATTCATCAATGTCTGGCTACTGAAACACTTTCATCAGAATCATTTCTCTTATAGCATTTAGGTACCAGTGGTTTAAACATCGGTGACGTAACGGATGCAATTGTTCTTTGCGTTTGACTTGTATTTTGACCAACTCTCGGTAAATGCGTTCTCTCAACTCCACAGGCAAACCACGAATGTTCTCTTGTAAATTATCCATGACTATGTCAGTCAAACACTTCTCCTAGAGCGAAAGTAACGAATGTAGTGAGCAATTTCTGGCCACTGCCTTTCCTGGAAACGGTCAAGAATGTCAATAAATTCTTCAAATGTAAATGGTCTAAAGCGGAATATTCGGAATAACGCACCCTTGATCCAGAGAAATCTGACTTGTTTGTTGACTTTTGTCAATTTCCTCTTGTGAATTTCTCGACGTAGAAGTTCCTCAGTCATCCATGGAGATTTTGCTCTGGCAAGTCCCAGCCAAATATCCTTGTAGATCTTCTCTTGCAGTTCGTTTGGTAATGTTTGAAGATTTTTTTTCCAATGAGGTTTAAATACTTGTCAAGGTGTTGTTCAACGTTTGACTCCTAGACAAGCAGCTGGTTTCTTAAACGACATTTTATGCCACTTCAATGACGAGGTCCCACTAAAGGTAGGTAGTGACACTCTGGAGACCATCGAGCATGTTCTAGGTAAGCGCAATCTCTCTTCTCCCACTCGTGAAGTGACACACCGCAACTGAAGCACTTGACTTTATCCCCTTCGCCCAGGTAGATAAATCCGGCTCTAGCTACTTCTTAGGGTTTAGGTCCTCCCAGATGTTTTGGCCATTTTCCTCGGAAAGTTTGGAATCGACTTTCAAAGTCGCAGTATTCAGGCAATCGCACAGGGAACAAATGTTCATCTTTCACAGGTTCATTTCGTTGAGGTTAAGGTGAAATATGTAGGAGTTTGCTCAGTTTTGGATGACATCCGTAGGGTGGTAGCCGCATGGTTTCATAATGATGACATCCACCATGAAACCAGTAAAGTGAAAAGATGAACGATGACGAGTGGCATTGCTTTCCGTCACGTTTGACACGCACATCATCAATTTCCATAGTAGGTATCGCAAAGTTTCCATGATGTTATACTGAATTGCTGAGGTCATAGCGTACGGCATCCCTGTCATCGCAAGGCACAGCATCGTACTCGAGTTTCTCTTTGGACTTAAGTTTTACGCTCGATACTTGTTGTTTGAAAGAATTCGTCTTTCTCGCTTGGTATTGGTAGTTCCAATGAACTATCGTCTTGGACGTTGTCCCTTTTTATATGCTGACCAATATCAACGTGTCCGTACGGCAAAGTGAAGTGATTGGGAAGCCGTACTCGCTTCTGGTACACGATTTGATAGACTTTTTCCAAGGACTGACTGACGATTTGGTGTGTGGGTAAACGTACATTCTTGGGCGGTTCGTGGGTGGTCACTTTAAAATTTCCATCCTCTCCAGACTACAAGGCTTCTTTCAAGACGCCAAAGTTCACGAGTCGACTGGCGCGATAATTGAGAGTCAATCCTTTACATTCGGTGTGCACTTCTCCTTGTGGGTCTCGGTATTCGTAGCCGTAATTTTTGGTACCGCCACTTGCAAAACTTAGAATCTTGTCGTCGGGATGCTCAGTAGTAAGGGAAAAAGAGATTTCTAGCCCCAAAACCCTTTTCCAACTCTCCAAACTATAAATTACCATCTCAGAGACCCTATCCCAGAACGACTTTAAATTTCTTTATTTTTTTTAATTTTTTTTTTTTTTTATATTTTTATTTTTTTTTTTAATTTTTAATTTTTTTTTTACTAGGAGATTTCTAGCTCAAAGGCCTTTCCAACCCTCCAAGCCAATATAAATTACCATCTCGGAGACCTGTCCCAGAATGACTTTCATTTTTTAGCTAGGAGACTTCTAGCCCAAATATAATCCAAGACCTCTTCCAACCCTCCAAACAAATATAATCCAAGACCTATAGCTATTTGTCACTGTCAAATTTCATACCCTATCATCATCATACTTTCTTTGATAATTATTTTCATACCTGCTGACTCTCATTGGCATAATATCTGTTAACATACTGTCAATAATACGAAACTCACGTATTAAATCGTTCATATAATATTTTATACCACGTAAATAAGATCGTATCTGATCAAATAATTTTTTATAGGTGATACTTGCTGTTTTACAAGCATCTTTTTTAGTCGCGAGTCGAGGTTCAACTTTTTTTACACGCTGTTGAAAGAGAAACACCAACGCCTGATATTATTAACAAAAACGGATTTAATGATGCTCCACTTGAAATTATACCAGAGCTAGTCATTAGCAGTGGTAAATATGATATTACTCGAAGTATTTTGGTATAGTATTTGTAACATTTTTTCACGCACCAAAGTTTTTTTTATGATAAAATTTATAATATTGTACTAGCGCGTCAACATCTTGTTTTGGAATTTCTTCTGAAATGTGATTGAAATCGATGATATGTTTTTTCATTATACAATTTTTTACACAAAAACAAAAGTTCTGACACCAGCAATTGAATCAAGAAACTCACGAAATTTATTATTATTAGGATCAGCTATAAAAATTCTGTATTTGTCATAAACATCTGACAAAGTATCCTTATATCGTTCATCTGTTAGTACATATTGTTTCTTTAACCAAGCGTATGAATCAAAACTATTTCCTACTTCACTCTCATACAAATCTGTTTTCTTTACCAAATTACTGTAATCGATTTCTGTTTCATCAATATACCCTAAAACTAAGATCAACTGATCTAACTTGAAATGTTTGAGAACAAGATGTTGTCTGATAATTGCATATGCAACTACGAAATTTGCTAACATTAATTTCTTAAGCTGATCTAGTTCAATTGTAGGAAGACCAACAGCGGAAGCTACTTTTAACATCACTTTGTTATATGGTTTTGTGAGTATTGTTTTAACTTCGTTGTAATAATTTCGTAGTGACAATTGTTTAGAGTACTGGAATGATGGGAATGGAACATCATCTTCACTTATATCATAATAAGAATCAGACTTTACTTCTAACGTTGTTTGATCGACTTCTTCAAAAACCTTTTCTCGCTCATCATCACTAAAATTACTAATTTCATCGTCTAAAGTTTTGATTATATTTAGAGACTTGTTAACAATAATCGGATCAAATTCTGAGTCTTTTTTACGTATCATTGGCAAAATTGCGTTTGCGTATACTTTAATAATTGACTCTGCGTCTGGCGTCATAGTAACGATTTTAACTAAGGTTTCTTTGTCATGGTAGTACATACCGAGATGTTTAAATATACCTCGTTTTGTAAAACTTTCATTACATTTCTGTTTCCTTTCATTCTCATTTTTTTTATTTTCCACTAGTTTGTCGAGACGAGTATGATTTTCGTTTATTCGTCTTTCTTCCAGTGTTCTTCCACTATAAACTCGTGCTTGTAACAGGCCTGCTGAAATTATCAATTCTATGTTAGTCGGACTAAACTCAAGCAATATTTTTTTAAATATAATTTCAACTTGTTTTTGTTCTTCTAGACAATCATCAGGATGACAATATCTGCTTATAATATCAAAGTTTTCTATTGCTTTTTTCAGTTGTGGTCCTCGCATATACATAACGCAAATATAATCAGCAACATTTTCTGCCAATGTTGGACTGTTTAATCATTCGATACTAATTTTTTTCATATCTTGGATCAATTCTGCTGTTGCATTAACAGCTCCAACATCTTTCTTGGGGTTAAAAATATTATCATAAAATTCTTTTGCGATGGTTATAATTGATGGTTCTGACATTATTTTATAGCATTAGATTAAATTTGATCATCGAGTGTGTATATTTGAAATGCTGTCAGTCCTGGAAATGGATATTCAGCAGCTAAAACATTAACTCGAAAATATAAGTACTTGTTAACAGTGTTTTCTGTCGGGATTGTAAAATATTGTGTTGCTGAAATGTAAATGTCTGTTGTACTATACAATGTTGTGCAATTAATATCATCATTTGATCCTTCCAATCGCCAATTATAAATTCGAGCAATACTAGAGTTTAAGCGGCCTCGCAAATGAAATTGCCAAATAGCAACTGCAATGGGACATTTAATTTTAATCCAAAAGTTTTCAACTTCTCCGTTGGTCGTCCACTCGTGTCTATCAGAGAAAGCGTAATAATTATAATTTTCAGGATAATATGCTGATGCGCTTACCTCAAACCCAACTCGATTGTCAGTTGCTTTATAAAGTGTTGGAATATACCCAACATTGTTTTTAGTTCGTTTTGTACCACCACCAGATACACTGTCAACAAACGCCTTATTTGTCAGATCATTATAGTTAACTGGAACATATGTCGTAGTTATTTTTTTGTCTCTCATGTTTATATTACCTGACATTGGTCCACCAGATTTTTTAAAGTATGGGGCAAGTTCTTCTTTTAACTGAGCATAATGATAGCATCAGTATCATTAGCTGGTGGCGAGGTTGTTGGTAATCCAGTAATTTTTGAGTTATTACTCATCGTAAGGTTACCTGTCATTGTATCGCCGGCTATGTTAAGTTTGTTATCGTCAACAGATTTTAGCTGCGTATAACTTGCAGCTTGTGTTTGATTTCAGTTTTCTGGCGGATATGCAGTCTCCAAATTTATTATTTTTTTCGTGACATGTTGATATTACCTATAACCATTCCACCGATTTTATCAAGTTTGTTATCATCCACATACCTCAACTGTGAATAACTTACCGCTTGTGTATAATTTAAGTTTGCTGGTGGATACCTGGTCTCTAATTTTTTTTTTTCTGACATATCTAAATTACCGCTTAAAGTTCCTCCTGTCAACGACAACTTGTTGTCATCAACAGATTTTTGTTGTGCATAACTGACAGCTTGTGTGTTATTAACATTTATTGGTGGATACGCTGTTTCTAAACCTAGTACTCGTTGATTTGACATAAACAGGTTTCCTGTCAATGTGTCACCGGATTTTTTCCGGTAACCTGATAAATCAATCTTGCCGTCTGTTATTGTTGTACTTACAGCCGATGAATTTCCTACTAATGTTCCAAATTTTGTATAGTAGCTCATTATTTATTGTCCTACATAAAATTGTCAACATTAGTCGGTTTAATATAACATAAAATTATATAACAAACAATGGCGAAGATATTAAATTTTTGATACCGAACGATTAATTAATCATAAGCATAATAACGAACTTCCAGATTGTCATTATCTCATTATTGGTCGTACAGGATCAGGTGAAACAAATCTGTTATTAAATCTTTTGCTCAACAATAACTTTAACTATGATAAGGTATATATTTACACAATTAACCCGCAACAGGATAAATACGAATTATTAAGCGAGTACAACGATAAACTTCGTGATGAACTTGACGCTAGCGATGATATATTTTTAATAAAACAACCTGAAGAACTTATTCCAGTTAATGAACTTGATTCATCTGAGCATAAAATAATTGTATTTGACGATATTCCGCTATACAACGAGGAGATGAACAAGATCAAATCTTATTTTTCATTATCGCGTAATAAAAAATGTAATTCGGTCTATCTTGCCCAAGGCTTTTACAACGTCGATAGATTTATCAGGCGAAATACTGGTTGTTTTATATTTTTTCCCGGACTAGATAATGTTGATGTAAGAAATATTGCAAACGAGCAATGCGGTGATGTAACGAAAGATAAATTTATCGAACTATATCATCAAGCAACCAAAGACAAATAAAATTTCTTTTTATTTGATAAACTAGCGCGTGATCCGACTAAGATGTTTCGTTGTTGTATTGACATGTTTTTATAGGCGAATTTTATAGCGTGTATAGAAAATTAAAAATGGACAAACATCAACAAAGAATCGAGTTACTAAAAAAATTTATTGAAACTCGAGCAGCTTTTAAGAAAAAAGTGGAAGAAGCTCGGCGTGGACAAGTTCAAGCAGAGGAAGAAACTGCTAAACTTTTCAAACTTGTTACCGAAGCAGTACTTGGCAAGCAATCAGAAATATCAACATTATCCGCAGACGAACTTAAAAAATTACAAGAAACAGGTTTGTTAGGTTTACTCGGGGAAAGATCGAAAGAAGAAAATAAAAAAATTGCAGAGGAACTTGTAAGACACATTGCTGATCCTGCTGTACGACAGGCTGAATCTGACATATTAATGAACAACCCTCTTGCGCTTCAGCATGCTATTGCAAGACTGACTGTCAATCCAGCCGAGTTAAGGAGGTTAATAGAAAATGTGTCAAAGCAAACTAAAGAACTAGCTGAGGGACAAAAAAGAATAACTGAAGCTACCATAGAAATGATTCCTATTGAGGATCAGATAACACGTTATAGAAAAAAAGCTAGAGAAAAAATAACTGAACACGAATTAAATAATTTTGTTAAAAAATATTTGATGAAAAACGAACTTGATGATTTTAACAACATTCGAGAATGGAGTGGTGACGATTACAACGAAATGGAGAAAATTTTGATAAGTAAAAAAGCTAGCACAAATGAAGAAATGCGTGATGCGTTGCATAGAATGAGAGACGGAGTTATTGCTGGGGTTTTAGGTAAAACAGCAAATATATATAGAACTAGAGAAGCAGATTATGGCAAAGGTTGGGATTTTAAAAGACTATTTAATAGGTATGAAAATAAACGAGATAAAACATTACCAGAGGAAACCACTGGATCTGGAGTTAAAGTGTTTAGATCAAACGCAGAAATAGTTGACCGACTTATGTTGTTGATATCATCCAAAGAGGCTGGTAATGAAAGCACAGAGATCGATAACGAAATTGTGGATATACTAGATCATCTTAGATTGAGGGGATTACTGACATCGGACGAGTATGAAATTTTACATAGCGATCTTATCTAAAAATATTAATATAATGTCACTGACATCAACCACATTATTACTTGATTCGTCGCAGACAACAGGAAACAGCGCAAACTTTTCTGTTTATTACAATCCGCCAATACAACTTGATCCTGAAACACAGTATGAGATTGGATTAATTTCCTGTACAGCATGGAATTCTATGGCTAACCTGAAAACTGGAGTAAATGACGAGTTCATGTTTAAAAACATAGCTATTGAAGGAGATAAATGGAAAACATCTAAAATTCCACAAGGAGCCTACAACATAACTGATTTAAATAAGACGATAAAGGAGCTGATAACAAAGGCGGGCGGTATAGCTGATAATTTTGAGCTAACACCAAATTATAACATATTACGAGCTAGTATAACATTAAAAAATACGTTAGTCGATTTTTCATCACCAAAAAGTATCGCATCGCTGATAGGATTTCATCATCAAATTTATGGTGATTTTAAACAAGTTGCCACATTTGACGGCGAACTGCCAGTAAATATAACTGATGTAAACACAATATTAATAAATTGCTCCATTGCAGCTGGATCTTACTAAGCCCAACGATATATAGTTTTTCGCCAGACGTTCCACCAGGATCTATCATGCAAATTAGTCCACGTCAAGTTATTTATTATCCGATTAATCTTGAAAATCAAATAACAAGTATAACAATGCAATTAACAGATCAATCAGGTAGACAAATAGATCTTAACAACGAAATTTTTACGTATTATTTACACCTACGCACTGTATAATCATCAATAGCGTAGTCAATTTTGTGAGCCTACATTTTATGGACAAAGATGAGACGAAGAAAAATTTATAGAAGAAAAATCATAGGTGGATTTTTTGGAAACATATTTACAACAATTGCTGAGAATATACCAGGAATTGTTCGTAAAGTAGCACCAATTGCACTTGACTCAGGTAAAGCTTTTGCGACAGGTGCAGCTTCTTCAGCAGGCACTGCAGTAGGACAAAAGGTCGCTGATAAGATTAGAGACGAGAAACCACCGGTTTCCACATCGGAAATAAAACGAGCAATATCAGATATTGCGCCAACAGCGGAAACAAAACGAGCTATGATAGCTACAACAAAAAAATTATTATCACCGCGTGGTGAAGAAATAGTACGTAAACTTGTAAAGAAAACAGCGCTGATGACTCCTGCTGCTTTTTAATTTTGTGTAGCGATTATAAAATAATGTCAGCTAAGAATTATCTCGATCTTGCTGAAGAATACGGTACTGACGACGTTGTAACAGAATTCGAATACGTTGAGTATCTCGATGAAAACTCAAACGAACCAAATAAAACTGGTGTCAGAATTTTTAACACAAGAGACGAGGACGTGTTTCTACTGCCGCATAAGGCAGTGTTGGAAGTGCGTGGCCAAATATTAACTGGATAGGTGGTGATATTTCAGCTGGTGCAGAAATTGCGCTTGTCAATAACGGTTGGAGCTTGTTTAAAAGTGCACGATATCAACTGGCCAGTCAAACCGTAGAAGATATTTCAATGCACTTGCCTATAGCAAGTACAATACTTAATATTGTCTCGTTTATCGATGATTATTCTAGATCAGTGGCCACAAACATGATGTGGTTTAAAGATACCTCATTCGGGACAGCTGTTTCAAGCGAGTTTCGTACTGGCGCTGGTGTTCCTGCTGCAGATGACAATAATCTAATCGCCAATCCCGCTAATAATGCAGCCGGTGATATTGGAGACGCGATAAGATTAGCGGTCACAAGAATAAAACGACAACAATACAACGAGGGATTTGCCAAACGAAAAGCGTTTGCCGCAGAATCTCGCCAAATAACAATGATGCTTCCGTTAAGTACAATCTTTGGATTTTGCCGTGAATGCAACAAAGTTTTTCAAGGAATAAAGCATACACTAATTTTAGATCGAACTGATCAAAACGATTGTATAATGCACGCTGACGGAATGGCTGAAGGACAGTTTGCTATTACAAGATTAGCGTTATGGATGCCACGAGTTGTCCCCTCTGTAGCTAAAACGATGGAGCTCGAATCATTATTGACCGCCTGTACAAAAGATATATACTTCCAGCAAAACAGGATTTATCAAACAGCAGTTCCTAACGCAACTGATTACACATGGCGTGTTACAACCACGCCCAGCGAACAACTACCTCGACATTTGTTTGTTGTATTTCAACGACAGGCACGTCGTAATGATCAAGAAATGAGCAATTCCGTATTTGATAACCCCGATGTCAGACGAATATTTGTTAGAGTAAATTCTAAACAATATCCCGAACGTGCAATCGAATGCAATTTTGCTGTAGACGACACCAGAAATGTATCTCGGCCGTATATGTACCTTATGGAGGCTATGCAAAAATATCAGGACGCGGACAGTGGATCTCAAATATCAGTAGAAGAGTTTCGATCACTCTATCCTATCTTTTATTTTGATATATCAAAACATTCCGAACGAGCTATCGGATCAACTGCTGATATTGAGGTCACCTGGACACTTGGCGTACTGCCAGCCGAACAGTATAACGTATATGCGCTAGTTGTAAGTGATAGATTCTTGACAATTGACGCGACTAAAGGAAGAATGACTGTACAAGTTTAATCTAACAACCTTGATATAAAATAATGAAAACCAAGTACACAACTAGAGAAATATACCTAACATCCGGTCAAGTTGAAAAATTATCAGCAGCTGTTGCTAAACGCCGTTCTGTTTCTTTAATGATATCTCCGGGGACAGAAGTCGCAGAGACTTCAAATAAAACAGCGGTTAAATTAGTGCTAACGCGGCAACAAAACGATAAACTCAATCGCAAAGCGATCGAAGGAAAACCGTCTGTTCTTAAACTATCTGTTTCGCAAGTAACAGCAATGTCCAACCGCTATGCGGTCGACGGCGGATTTTTTGGACCAGCACTCTCTGTAATATCTAGCACAATATTACCAAAAATTTTGCCAGTACTAGGAACACTTGGACTAGCGGCTGCGTCAGGGGCAGTATCTGGTGCGGCGAGAAAAGCAGTTGAAGGTAGTGGAATCAAACAAATCTATCGTCAGTGACTTCGTCACCGCGACTCACGTCGTCGACTTAGTCACTCAGTTTTATGTAACAATAAAAAATAAATGCCAGCGCCAACGACAAAGTCGACGAGAAAAACAAAATCGTCGAAAAAAAGAAAACAACAAAACGCAATCGAACAAAACAAGGAGGATTTATTCCAATAGCTCCACTACTAGCGGGATTAGCGGGAAGTCTTCTTCCAAACCTACTAGGAATCGGACGTGGAATGACTTTACCAGGTACCAGGCGCTATTGATAACGACTTCGTCGTCGCTGCCGTTAAATAATTTTGATATCATTGAAAAATTGAATGACGTTGTCGGATTTCGCGGAGTATTTTCTAAGGACGAACTCGATGACGTACCAGCAGATGGTTCGTGTATTGTAAATATACAAAACTTCAATGATGGATCCGGCACTCACTGGGTTGCTGTCTATGATAATAATTATTTTGATTCGTTCGGACTTCCTCCGAGCGATCTTATAAAAAAAATATATTTTTAAAAAATTTAAAAAAATAAATTATTCGTCTAATCAACTACAGCCGATCGGAACATCTGCTTGTGGTTATTATTGTATAATGTTTGTCCGACAGATGTCTCCGACTTCGAAGAACTCCGCCCTGACAACGTCAGGAGATTGGATTCCGATTTTTTAAAGTTTATTTTACAATTTGATAAACAACCTTCTCACGCAAGCGATGAGATTGCAGTTAATTTTTGTAAAGCTATCTAAAGCTTGCTGGTAATTTTATCTAAATTACAAATATAAAAATGTGAACATACTGTCTCAAATGTAGAACTAACACAGAAAATAAGGACGAGAAGACGGAAAAAACAAAAAATAATAGAATAATGCTAAAAAGTATTTGCGTTGTTTGTGGTAGAAAAAAGTATGTTTCTGAAAAAAACAAGTAGCGGAGACGTTAGGATGATTGATGATTAATTAGTTGGATTTCTTATAATAATTTTTTATGAAACAAAATAAAATAAAATGAAATGTAATTGTGATTGTGATAAAGATCTTTGTATCGAACAAGATAAAATCGTTACATACTGTCAATCATGCAATCGCCGTGATGTAACTGGCAGCGGAATTGACATTCACAAAATTATTGGCAAATTACCAAAACCAAGAGGCGGTTGGACCTTGCCAGGTCATAAATATACTGGACCTTATAATCCTCTTGATAAACAACTTGACGAGAACGATAATCCGCTGCCAGGACAAGAGCCTTATAATCAAATTGATGCAATAGCAATACGCCATGATATCTGCTACCGGGACAACGAGCAAGATAAGGCTGGTAGCGATAAAGTAATGTTAGACGAACTTCGTGATATGAAACCGACAAATATGCGACAACGTTTTGATAGAAGGCTGGTGCAGGGTTTTATTGGAGCAAAATACAAACTTGGACTCGGAAAGGAATTGTGTGATGATCTTGCAGCGAAGACGCTAGCGTCTCAGCTACACAAACCTAAAAAAAAAGTTTCCGCGACGTAAGGTTGTCGCAAATGCCGTTGATGATATCTGGGCGATAGATTTAGTTGATGTGTCAAATCTTGCCCAATTTAACGTTGGAGCTGACGGCTCTCCAAAAAGATACTTGTTCAATGTCATAGATATTTTCAGCAAATATGCGTTTAGTGTGCCAGTTTCGGATAAAACAGGAACGTCAATAACTGATGCGCTAAAACAAATAATAACAAGTACTGAAAGAAAACCGAACAGAATCTGGACCGATCACGGAGCAGAGTTTTTCAATAAAAAATTTGAGCAGTTTTTAGAACAAAATAATATCAAAAAATATGTTACAGGAAACGAAGGTAAAAGCGTTGTCGTCGAGCGATTTAATCGCACGTTAAACGAGCTGATACATAAACATATGACAGCTAAAAATACAAACAGGTATATCGATGATCTTTCTAAAATAGTTGACAAATACAATAACAAAAAACATCGAACTATCAAAATGTCACCAAATGACGCAATTAAAAATCCAATATTGGCGAACGAAAATATGTACCGCAGACATAAATTTAAAGTAGGTGATCGAGTTAGAATTTCTCTGACGAAAAATACATTTGAAAAAGGATTTACTCCAAACTGGAGCGAAGAAGTGTTTGTCGTTGATAAAATACTTTTAACAATACCTGTAACATACGCGTTAAAAGATTTATTAGGTGAACCTATAACCGGCAGTTTTTACGAGCAGGAACTTCAGAAAACTGAACAAGATGTTTTCGTTATCGGAAAAGTTATTAGGAAACAGGGCGACAAAAGTTTAGTTAAGTGGCGCGGGTATAGCAATAAATTTAATAGTTGGATCCCAACCAAACAAATTATGAAATAATGTTTCTGTAGATTTCCTCGTACTTATGTTTGATAGATTTACATTTTACTGGTTTTCATAACGATATTAGGTATTGTCTGCGATCGTCAGAGATCGTCATTAAGTTAAAAATCTTGACAAATATAAAATCGAATTTTATATTTTTCTGTCGGTCTGGAATTTTGATATTTAAAAAGGGTTTTATCAGTCGCCGTGGATGAGAGGTTATATTAACTCAAACACTTCGAGAAGAGCTGTAGCGAAAACCAATTTTGAAAAAAAACTTCTTTAAGCTTATGAACAATTCCGTTTTTGGTAAGACGATGGAAAATATTAGAAAACGAGTAAATATCGAGCTAGTTAATGATATCAACCGCCGAAATAAACTTGTGTCAGACGATGGTTTTGTCAGTATGAAAATTTTTAATGAGAATCTTGTCGCAATACAGCGGCGAAAAACAAATCTGAAACTAAACAAGCCGATTTACGTTGGAGCTTCCGTGTTAGATTTATCGAAGTGGCTCATGTACGATTTTCATTACAATTTTGTTAAAAATCAGTGGCCGTCCAGTAGACTATTGTTTACTGATACCGACTCGCTCGTGTATGAAATCGAATGTGAGGACATCTATCAGGATATATACGATAATCGACATCTGTTTGATCTTTCCGATTACCCTCGTGACAGTAAATTTCATGATGACACAAATAAAAAGGTTATTGGTAAGTTCAAAGATGAAATGAACTCGAGCATCATCAAATACTTTATTGGATTGCGCAGTAAAATGTATGCCGTAGTGCTAGACAATAATAAAATAACGAAAAAAGCAAAAGGCCTGCCTCGCGATTTTGTTAAAAAGTTTATGAAATTTGATGATTACAAGTACGCACTCGGCGCTGATGGCGCTCGCGGTGGCGTTAGTTTTACAAGAGCAATGGCTATTCGAACAAATCGTTATAAACTCGAAACAGATGTCATTATCAAACGCGGTTTAAGTAATTTTTATGACAAACGTTATTGCGAAAATGGAGTAGATACATTTGCACTTGGGTACTGTTTTGACAGTGACAAATAGCTATAGGTCTTGGATTATATTTGTTTGGAGGGTTGGAAGAGGTCTTGGATTATATTTGGGCTAGAAGTCTCCTAGCTAAAAAATGAAAGTCGTTGTGGGATGGGTCTCCGAGATGGTAATTTATATTTGTTTGGAGGGTTGGAAAGGCCTTTGGGCTAGAAATCTCTTAGTTAAAAAAAATATAAAAAAATAAATGAAAGTCGTTCTGGGATAGTGTCATCGAGATGGTAATTTATAGTTTGGAGAGTTGGAAAAGGGTTTTTGGGCTAGAAATCTCTTTTTCCCTTACTACTTGCTCGTCCGTCCAGGCTCCTAAACGGTCTCCTTCGATTTTAGGGTCTTGTTGACCCAAACGATCGATGTAGATGCAACTGTCCGTGTCAAAATACAGCACACGATCTCCTAACAGTTCTAAAGCTTCGTACAGTTTTAAGCGAGCATGGGCTGTCACGTAAGCCACAATGATGACATTTCCAAATTCGTCGGCTTCTATAAAGTCCAGTTCTTCTTCGTAACTGACTAAGATCAAGTCCTCACGAAGGACGGCCACGTGCTTCATGTATTTGGTTTTGTCGTGAATCATCTGTTCTGTCAAATACTCCGTCTTGAATAAACACGGTCGTTGTGCCATTTTGCACCACAAGCAATTTAACATCACTTTGGCAAACGATCGCCTTCCTTCGTTTTTCTCGACGAGGTCTAAAGTGATGCCTTCCCGCTCCCAGTATTTCTCTTTGAATTTCTTTTGGCCTTCGGGAGTGTGGCACCAGGAAGGATAACCGGTGGCTTCTTGTTTCAGTTTTAAAAAGGCATTCACGTAGTCTGCGAAAATGCCTTTTTGAGTCTCGTTGCCCTTGTGGCATTTTTCTCTCTTGGGAAAGTGGTAAATTTCGTACACTTCTAACAGTTGGTATCTCCGGTCCAGAGCTTTAAACAATTCCACGCTGACCCACGTTCCTGTCAAGGCGCGTTCTTCCTGGCTATGCTGACAAGGTCGGTCTTGGTTGCACGTTTCGGCACAAGTATGACACAAGGGAAACATCTGTTTTCCTTGGCAATGGTGAGGTAAAACGGGATGGTACAAGTTCGTGGGAGGCAAGACTTTGCACTTAATCACTCCTTCGTATTCTTCAATGTTGTCCAGGTCGATTTGTTCCGTCAGCAATTGAGGATGCCCTGCGAGAAAGTGACAATATTTGCACACGTACGGATACAGAGAACACACGTCCAAGTATTTGATTTCCTCTCCTTTCTCTTCGTCGGCTTGATACAGCAAACAAGTGGCATTCGTCCGTCTTCCATACAAACTGTCCCGCGGAATCATTGGGTCCACCAGCTTGTAACTTTCTACGATGCGCTAAAACTCGGGATCAGTTTTCAAACGGTGATCGTTCTCTTGTTCCCACATTTCCACCAGTTGGTATCCTTGCTCTTCTAACTTCAAGTGCCGCTGACAAGTGGCCTGATACAAATCTTCTATGGTCCGTTGTAAAAACTTATTTGTCGTGTTACGTTGAGGGTAGCAGATGGGACATCCGCGAAATAAGCACCCGTTAAACTCGTACACGATCTTGGGGTTGTCTAAATCCCAGCCATCCACCGAATACCTTCCGATGGCGTTTGCGTCTCCTCCTTTGGCGAGCATGTTGGATCCATTTGTTTTCCTTGTCGCACAATTAATGTAACCAGCGTAGGACTTTGATCGAGTATTGACGTTTGACGAAATTGGTCGTTTGAGGACTTATGACATTTAGGGTATTTTCGGGCATGAATCGTTGGCAGTACACTAAGGAACACGCTTTGGCAATGGTGCAGGCTTCTTTCAAAGGATCGATTCCTCCGTGCTCCATGAACAGTTCTCGAAATTTTCCACAGCAACGCCGTAAAATGTCCGGGTCGGAACGACAATATTTTAACATTTCTTCCTGAAAGTCAAAGGGTTCCGAGGCGTGAGTGTGGTACCAAGAGTAGAAAGCTTCTCGTTGTTCGGTACGCATCTTGTCATGGTCGTAGCAGTGAGCCTCAGGCAAATGGGGTAGAACGGCATGTTGATTGGCTTCGGTATTGAAAAAGTGCGGAAAATAGCCTTTGGCCATTTCTGTCATTCCAAACGTTTTAGGCATTCGGCTCAAAGGCATGGCCAAGTAACTCATCGAATCATTAAACTGCACTTGTCCCACTTGCATGGAAATGATTTTTGCTCCGTTCGAAGTCACTTTAGGACGTTCGGTGCCTTGTTCCATATAGTATCTGAGAAGAAATTGCTCATCGTATCCCGACAAACTGTGAGCCATCACCGATGCATAGCGATGACAATCTCCGTAACGTTCAATGTCTTCTTGGCTCCACGTCTTGTCGATGGGGTCAAAGGTCCATTGGGCGAAATCGGCCAGCGTGTTCAGTTCCCGAAAGATTTTTTCACGTCCTCCAGGATTCTTGCTACAGTGCGGGAAATGAGTAAAGATAGGCTGTTGGTTGCACTTCTCACACGCTCGGTGAGCCACGCAGAAATTAGGAATGTGAATGCCAGTCTCTTGCATGCATTCGAAATCGAAAAATATGAAATTGCCTTTCTTCTGGTCATTGTCTTCTTCTTCTTCATGTTTGGATTGGTATTTTTGAACGTAGCATTGGTGTTCCAAGTCCTTCATTTGGCGACAAATGTGACATCGCTTGTTTCCTGAACATACGTGCGCATTGGTATTATTGGTATCTATTCCTTGTACACAAGTAGGGCACAATCTCAGCAGCTGACAAGCACATTTCTGCTGTGAACCTTGCGTCTTTAGATGTTGTTGGTAACAAGTTGGACTGACAAACGTGTGCTGACAAGCTGGGCAATGCATTCGTTCTTATCCTTCGCCCAGACAGGGTTTAGAGGCCAAACATCCTAAGCATTTCGATCCACAATGCTTGTGTTGTTCTCGATTGTTATAGCCATAGTCACATTTCTCACAATAATAACTGTATGACAGGAATCCGGTGAGACTGGAAATGGCATCAAAATGTTCATCGTGATGATAGACTTGAATGTATTTTCCGTCTTTGAAATCTTTTCCTCGAAACAACAGAGGTTTGCGCACTTCTTGAGGGTGTATTTTCAAGGTGTAGTGTGGGGCTAAGACGTCTTGCAATTTTTGCATTTCAAGAATGCCGTAGGGTGTTTCTTTGGATATCCCCGCTTGCTGTAACAGGAGTTCTGCTTCTCTTCGTTGTTTGGCTCGGTCTGATCGTTGAATAGTTTTCTAGTCTCTTTTCCATTCTGTCGTATCGTTCTTGTCTGCATACGTTCGTCCCACCACGATGGCACGGGCTAAGCACATCTGGTCTTGAGTGTTGTTAATTTGAACGATGCTACGCTTGATGCTGCGAAGGTCGTCCACCAATAATACCTTTTTGTCATGTCCTGTTCCTTCGGGAGGAGATACGTGGGTCATGAACAGTGTCGCTTTTCCGTCGGTGATGTGAAACTTGTCTTTGGATTGCTATACGTGTTGAATCTTGTTCATGACTTTGGAAGGTGTCAATTCTGCCGGGCTGCTAAACTCGATCCAAACGGGGAACTTCAAACTGTCGTGATGAATGGAAAGTCTCAAGCGATCGTCTTCTTTGGCTTCACATTTCTGTTTCAGTGTGGTCAACAAAGAATCCCACACATCGGTGATTAACCCTTCTGCTTTCTCCAACGGTGCGTCTGATATGAAATCTTTAAACTTCACTGCGTACGTGTAGGCCGTTATTATGAATCTTCTGGAGGAGCGTTTGTCAGTTTCTCGAATGTGGTAGTAATTTTCTTGGTTTACTGGTGGTGATGGACTTTGACTTCGTGTAGACTCTCTGGATCTGGATTCTGGCAGCAGCAGAGTGGGTAAACCCTACAACTTTTTGCTCGAGTCCTACAGAGGCTGAAAAAAAACCCAAGGTCAATAATGTTAAACTGAAGCCTCTAACCGAGCATATTTCCATACGGTTGAGAACAGACAATAAATCGTCTGGGTTAGCTCATTTTTGTTATTCCATCGTTGGCGTATTTTCTTTCAAATTTTTATACGACTCGTTTACTTGCCGGGTCACTCAATTTTTGTCGTTCACCCTCTCTGCTGCTGTAAATTAAACAGTTATTATAAATATTATCAATAATGATTGAAGAACCACACTCAGCTAAATTAGCTCGAGAGCGACTAGAGGCAGTTAAAAAATATTTACCTGTTCGTGATTCTGTTAAGCAACAACTACAATCACGTCAGGAATCTCAAGTTGAATTTGAAGAGGATACAAAACAATTATTTAAACCTATCACAGAAACCACATAAGGTCTTCTTCCAACGTTAGAAAAAACCGTTGAAGCAACTGGGAAAATAGCAGAAAGAACTAAGAAAACAAAAAAGATTCTTAGAGAGCTTCCGTCTGAAATAGCTGCCGCGTTACCACCACCGAATGAACAATATGATGATGAACAACCGATTACAGAACAACCAGAATTAATAACAGCTAAAAGTAGAATTAGTTTTTTAAATAAGTTTTCCAAAACAGGGACTGAAAAAATTAAATCTGTTAAAGACATAGGTGAATTAACTGAACTAGCTGTTAATAGTTATTCAAAACGGAAGGGTTATCTAAAACCCGAATACGGCGGTGAATATATAAATGATGAAAATTGGGAAAAGTGGTTATATCGTGCGTACACTGGTAAAAAACGAATTCGACGTAATGATAAAGAATACCCTATCTATATTGATAGTATAAACAAATATAAATCATCGAAAGTACTTCCAGAGCGACAAATGGAAATTGGAGCGTTAGAACGAATGTTTGAAGAGGGACGAGCAGGGATAACAGAACAAAAACGAGAAGAAGAAGAGAGAATGTTGGAACAAGAAAAAAAACGGAGAAAAAAAACAACAAGAGGAATATGAGAAAAGACAAGAGGAGTTAAAAGTATGGAAAAAGAAGCAGGAAGCAGAACGCCAAAGAAAACTAGAAGAACTTAGAGGAAGATTATCTTTATCAGCTGGAGATGAAGATTCATTCGGCGCAACTGGAAGCGGTCTTACTACTCAAGGAAGTGGTCTTATTACTCCATGTCCCAGCAACGTCCTTGAACGATTAGAAATTCTGATTGGCGGAAAACGAGCTGGTAATAATTCCCCAGAAATAATTAATGAAGCAGCTGATATTTGTAAACGATTATTTACAGGCGGCATCATGGATATTAATGTGTATCGGTCTCTCATTAATGAAATCGCCGATGACTACTACAGTGATTAAATATAATTAGATACAGTTACTATAATAAAATGATCGTATATAATACTCAACGTGGACCAACCATGGTCAGGGTAATAAATTCACGATTACCAGTATACAAAACAACCTACGGAGATGGACTAGGTGATATTGTTCAGGGTCTATTTAGAAGAATAGCCCCAAAAGCAATACCGATTGCAAAGCAACTAGGAATGAAAGCTATCGATGTTGTTCGTGAAAAAGGTATTGGTGCTGTTGGTGATGTTGCTAGTAAAGCATTTTTAGCAATCAAGGATAGACTAGCACGATTAATACGACGAAAACCTCAACCACCAGTGAAACTGGCCAGCACCGAGGTGACACCCGCAAATATCAGTAAAATAATAAATCAAGCTGCGAATCAAAAACTAGCAGAGTTGGCTAGTGTACCAATGTCAGAAAAAGAAAAAAATATAACCGCTAGTCTGATAGCAGGAAGTGGTCTTCGTTTTAGACGATAATAATTATAATAAAGATGTTCAAACGTATATCTGATCCTGCATTTTACATGGACGCACCAGTACTCAAGGATGAGTCTGTGCGTGATTATCAATATTATTCTTATGACGCACGAATTCGAGATCAGCGTGGACGATTTGAACTTCAAGTTCAAGATACAAGTAGGTATTTCTTACCCGCTGAAGCATTTATTGAAGTAGAAGGTGAGATCATGAAAACAGATAATACTGAATACAACGCTGATGTTAGTGTTGGTTTTGTTAATAATGGTATTATGGCATTATTTGATAGCGCTACGTATATGATTGACGGAAAAAATATTGAATCAATTCAGAAAGACGTTGACGTTGCTACAACAATACTTGGTCTTGCAAGATACAGCGATGATTATTCAAGATCAACTGGTCCATCAATGATGTTTGTCTAATTCTCCAGAGTATGAACAATATGAAATAGGACGACCAAGAAATTTTGCTGGAAACGTCGATGCGATGTACAAAGCATGATTATTAATGTAGATCCAGATTTCAACTTAGGATTTAGATCACGTCGAGCAAAGTTAAAAGGTAATAGAAGAGTGTTTTCATGTGCGATTCCACTGTCACATATCTTTGGATTCTGTAGAAATGTCAGAAAAGTCATTTTCGGAGCTAAGCACACAGTTGTACTTGTACGAAAAGCAACCGTCAATGATGCAATATGGCGACCCGCTGGTGATGCTGGTAAAGTAATTCTGACAAAACTTTCATTATGGATGAGAGTAATGACTCCATCAATATCTGAAGAAGATCGTCTACTCTCTTTTATGGGTGAAGGTGGTAATTCGATGTTATCATCGTTAACAATGACCACAGGTTCTATCCAGAGTAATATTAATGGTTTATTTACATGGCAAATAGCTTCTCAGCAAGGTGTTTCTGCACTACGACATATATTTATTGCATTTCAAGATGCTGCACGGGTAAATGATCAAACACGTAGTATTATGATATTTGATAATCTTGGTGTTTCTGAGGTTTCGTTGAGGATAAATAGACATCAAGAACCATCCGAGGATATATTACTGAATTTCGATCAAAATCATGTAGCACGTGCATATTATCGTCTTATGTCGTTTATGGGTCGTGATCAAAACATTGATACTGGTTTACAAATATCGCAGTTAGATTTTACAACCTTATATCCAATTTATTACTTTTCACCCGAACACTAAGATTTGTTCAGACAATCTGTTGTAGATATACATTTTCGAGGTAGTGTGACAAGGGGAGCTATTGCCAATTACAGAGCAATCGCTGTTATACTCAGCGATAAATCAATGTTACTTGAAGGTGTTGGTGGACGAATGAGAGTTGTTGATGCTCCAGTAGAAAACGTGTAATTAGATCGCTCATAATATTATAATGTCATATAATCACGTTAATGTCAGTCTGACTCCTGGTCAGATTAAAAAGCTACAATCAGCATCAAAAAATAACTGGATTAAAAATATCGCTAAAAAGAGAACAGATGAGTGGTGCAAATAAATTATCGTTGACCGAGCGTCAGTTCAGAAACTTCAATGAAGCCAAAAAATCAAATAAAGGTATAAAACTTAATCTTTCTGCGGGCGCTATCAAAGATATTGTTAAATCTGGCGGAATTTTTCCACTTCTCGCAGCTATACCAGCATTAATAGCCGCTGCAGCCCCAGCTGTTTCAAAGGTAGTTGCATTAGGCGCTGTTGGAACCGCTGCTCGAATGACATTAAAGAAAGCAACGGGTCAGGGAATAAAATCTTACAAAAAAAGGGAAGGGGTCTAAGATTACCAGGGACCCCATATTCATGGTACAGAAAGGGTCTAAGACTTCCCGGGACAGTTCATTGATTCTGCCCATGTCTAATTTTGATTTACTTGATGCTGCTAAAAAATTAAAAATAAAAAACTTCAGAGGTGTTTTTATGCGTGATCAATTACCAAAAAAAAAAAAACAATATTGAAACTGGTATTATTAATCTCGACAAAAACTCTGGCCGTGGCACTCATTGGGCTGGATATGCAATTGATCCACGTGGAATTATTTATTTTGATTCATATGGACTAGCACCACCAAAAGAATTTTTAAAATATGTTAGCAGCATGCAAAGTACTCCAATATGGTATTCAACATTACCAACACAAACATTAACTGATCCGCCAATATGTGGTCGTGAAGTACTCGCTGTACTTGATGCTGTATCAAAATCAACAAAACCACCTCATAAAGTCGTGCATGAATATAATACGTCATCACATTTAAACAGACATTAGTAAATATAATGGTAGATATTTACGGAAGATCTTCTCGTGGTAAAGCTCAGCAGCAAGCTGATTTATCTAAATATGCAACTCTTGACCAGCTCAGAAATGAGATTGATGATTTATTAAACATTACAAGTGTGAATCAAAATGAAGTCGTCATTTTTCAGGACAAGCAAGGACGATTAAAGATAAGCAATATACAACTGCCAGATGTACTCATACGAATTCCTAATACGGTTGTTCATAATATCGTTACTTTTACTGATCAAGGTAAAATACAAGATACCGGTACGTCAGTCAACGATTATATCAAGAAGGTTGGTGATTCATTCACGGGTTACATTATCATGAATCGAAATAAAATTATAGACCTTGGAAATCCAGCCGCAGATACAGACGCCGCAACAAAAAAATATGTCGATGATCAAGAATCTAAGTACGTGTTAGCCAACGGCGGTATAATGCATGCATTTCTCAACATGAATAATAATGGTATTAATAATCTTAGAACACCAGAATCTGATTTTGATGCTGCAACGAAGAAATATGTAGACGATAAGGAAATTCCTATGACAACTTCGTTAAAAACAATCAATGACGAAATGAATACACTCAATGCTAGTTTTACTAGACATGTACAAACGTTTTTAAATTTTCGTAGAAACATAAATAAATTTGTACATGAATTTTTTGGTGATTCACCGACCGTTGACATAAAACTCGTCGATGTTAACACGAAACTCAACGACATTGTCAGTGGAATACCTAATATTGTTCAAAAAGCTAATCTGATTAAAATTCCACACGGACAAATTAAAAATATCGTGTACACGGTAGAATCGGGGTCATCAACATGGACACCACAAAATAACACTCTCGAATATACCGCAGAAGTAATTGGGTTATACAGGCTGTCCATGTATGGTTTGGAAATTACTGCGGCCACTTCATCATCACCGAATGTAGATCATAATCCTCTACTGGTGATGCTAAATAAGAACACCAAAGAAATATTTACGTTGACATCAACGGAAATGCCTCCGAGACGTTTCTGGTGGTGTCTGTAATTAGTAGCTGAAACTCCTTAATTAATTACTCAACGTCATAGTATAATGAATCAAACCCTAGTGACGGAGTCCCACATCGACGTTCAACGTCACAGATACAATCAAATATGTAAGTGTGAGATTGAATTAAAAAATATAATCGACGATTATACAGTAAAAGTAAAACAATATCGCAGACGTATGGTTGTCATTGATATAATTGTTTACTCAGTTTCTGCTATTATTGCTGGAGCCAGATCATTATTATCAACAATAACAATGACAGCGCCTGCAGTTGTAACAATTATCGTTTCAACTTCAGCAACTATCGCAGGCATTCTCAGTATTATCGCTAAGAAGATATCGGTATGTACAAATACTAAATTACACGAGTATATAATAAAATTGCATACAGCAACAACAGCCTATTCTAAATTATCGTCATATATTTCCTTGTACCTCAGCGATGGTAAAATATCTGATGAGGAGTTCGCAACGATAATGAAAACCTATGATGAAGCATTCCTTGACAACAGCTAAGGCGACAAAATGGAGAATTAAATAATAACAATAATAATAATGTCAACGTCCTTGACTGAGTCAAGAGAATTACTTCAACAGATCGTCACTAATACAGCACCGTCAAAAACTACTATGATATCATTAAGTTCGACCAATCCTGAGTTTAGCGTTAACTTTCCAACCGCAATTCCTGCAAAAGAAATAGCCCTAGCACAATTACGAGTTTATTATAGCTGGCCAAATATTAGATCAAAACCATTCGGTGGACTACAACCAAATAATTCATTAGTATTTGCAAATAAGAATAAGCTTGATGGAACTCCTGATTGGCAAGTAGTTAGTATTCCAACGGGCAGTTATCAAATAGAACAGATCAACGATGAATTCCAACGCAGAATTAAATCTATTACACGAAAAGAATCAAAAATGGCTATTACTGCCTACGAACCAACATTATCAGCAGCGATTGAAAAAAATTCACCTGATTATTCTGTAGATATTTATCAAAGTTCAATCAGATCTGTGTTAGGATGGCCTGATGTTACCCCAGACCAAAGGTCAAATGGAATTCCAGAACCAACCAAAAATGAATTTCTCACAACGGAAAAAAGATTTATAAAACGTCCAGAATATCGAGATTTATACATATTTAAGTTTCTTAATCAGGACCCACATAATGATATAGTAATTCCTGCGCATCAGATTGCATTATTTGATGTTATTAGAGAAGGACCAGATCGTCGTGAAAAGGAAATAGTTTATGAGAAAGGTATTCAAAATTTTTTAGATCCAATTATTTCTGAATATACACGTGTGTTCGGTAATTAACTAACTCTTTTTTCAGCATTATCACAGAATTATATCAACGATATAAAACAACAGGTAATTGAAACGATACAACACTTAAATACAGTCATCGAAGATTTGGTTTTTGCTAACCGAAGTATTGTTTTAGGAGCAACTACTCCTAGATTAGAAGGTAATCTTGGTGAAGAAGAAAGATTAAGTATTATAAAAAGATACTCAAGGTTGAAACAAATATTTCTTGATCATTATAAAATAACAGAAGAACAATTACAAACATTTATGATACCAGGATTTGATACTGTTAAACTAAAAAAAATCAGTCATTGATCTTATTAACAATTATTTTCCAAAAATACTTGAATCATGGATAAAAATAGCCCCACCACCGGTTATTCTTAAACACAATAATGAACCATACGGTGAAGGCCGCCATATCTCACCTGGTATTGCTAATATAACATCAACGATCGCAGTCAATCTAGTATGCGACGTAATTGATGGTAGCTATCAAGTAGATCTTGAAAAATCCACTCAAGCTCAACAAGGATATATATTATATTCATTCAGTCTTCAAGCTCCACCTGGGTGGTTAATTGTATCTGAGCCAATTAATCCAGTTTATCTACGTGTACATAATCCATTATTATCAAGGATACATTTCAAGCTTACTGACCAGGTTGGACATATTCTTGATTTAAGATAAGAATTACTGAATATTAATCTATATGTACGCTCATAGAATGTTATCGTAGAGCGTCTGAGTAAATTATAAAAATAAAAAAAAAATAATCTGATTCTGAAATAATATATTTATTTTGTTTTACTGATTTTTCATAATCTGATGGGCTAAATACCCCATCAGATTATTAAATTTTGCTAGATTTTTCCTTTAGTCGTGTAAATACGCCATCAAATTAATAAATTTTGCTAGATTTCTTCAATCTGATGGGTTAAACAGTACTCAAAATCATTAAAATCTGAATATATAATCAATTCCTATGTTGAGGCAATTACACATATAATCAAGCGAGATAACTCTGTACTCTCTCTGTATAGTAAATTAAGCAGTTATCTCCCTCGTCGCTCCGTCAGCTCATAAGACCACGAAGATATCTTGTTTTCTTTAATTATTTAGCGATTTAATTGTTCTCTGCAAGCAATTAGCTGCCACTGGAGCAGTAAATTGCGATAGAAAAGGATAATATGCGATTATTTTGTGAAGTATGTTTGAAAATCGAAATAAATTCATGCTACAGTTCTACAATAACTGATTTTATTCACTACGCTGTGGTATGCTATATATCTGCATGTACAGGTGTGGCATGTTATATTGATCTGAATGTACTCATGAACTGTGTAGAATTATCGTATTTTATGAGGTGTGTTTGTAAATTGAAGTAAATCTACGCTGCAGTTTTACAATAATTGTGATTTTATTCTATTAGTAAATACGAGTCAAGAGTTATCACGCGTGAGGCAGTGTAAATAGTTATATACCTGTTATGAATATATATAT
>JAECUM010052976.1:0-21700 GCA_016617855.1 Megalonaias nervosa
CGTTGAGTTTTTGGCCGTTGATGGTGATGTTGGGCTCAACATAGGGCTTTCCATGGGCAGGCTGATGCAGGACTTCAGTCTTCTTGGTACTGATGGTGAGACCGAAGCTTGTGCAGGAGCTGGAGAACTTGTCAACGCTGCATTGCAGGTCGGCTTCTGAGCCAGCGTTGAGGGTGCAGTCATCAGCAAATAGGAAATCCCTGATGGTGTCTGTCATAATCTTGGTTTTTGCTTGAAGCCTCCTGGGGTTGAACAGTTTTCCATCTGTATGGTACCTGATGCCGACTCCAACATCTCCGTCTCTGAAAGTATTAGTCAGCATGGCGGAGAACAATAGACTGAATAGTGTCGGTGCCAGAACACAACCCTGCTTGACGCCATTGGTTACTGGGAATGGTTCAGATGTCGGTCCATTGTCCTGGACTTGTGCCTGCATGCCGTTGTGGAAATGCTGCACCATGGATATAAATTTTCCCGGGCATCCGTATTTGGCCATTATCTTCTACAAGCCTTCTCTGCTGACAGTATCAAAGGCCTTTGTCAAGTCAACATAGATGGAGAAAAGGTCTGCGTTTTGCTCCTGACATTTCTCTTGTAGCTGCCTCGCAGCAAACACCATGTCGATGGTCCCATGCTTTTTCCGGAATCCACACTGGCTTTCTGGTAGGAGTCCCTGGTCAAGGTGTGTAATGAGGCGGTTCAGTAGGATTCTGGCGAGTATCTTTCCTGCAAATGAGAGCAAGGATATACCCTGGTGGTTGTCGCAGGCCTGGCGGTTCCCTTTGCGCTTATACAGGTGGATTATGGAAGCGTCTTTGAATTCCTGGGGGATCGTCTCTTGCTGCCACATCAGTAAAAACAGTTGGTGGAGCCTTTCTATCAGGGCTGTACCCCCTTCCTTGTAGACTTCAGCTGCGATGGAGTCTGAACAGGGGCTTTGCCACTGGAGAGCAGACATGTCGCTTTCTGTGTCTCAAGCAAGGTTGGAGGCTCATCCAGTGCTTCGTTGATGGGTAATTGAGGGAGACCACTGATGGCATCATCGTTGATGGATGAGGGGCGATTCAGGACGCTGTCAAAATGTTCAGCCCAACGTTCAAGAATCTTCTCTTTGTCAGTAATTAGCGTGTTCCCGTCTGTGCTGAGAATGGGGGATGATCCAGAGGATGTAGGTCCATACACTTCTTTCAGGGCGTTGTAGAAGTTCTTCATGTCATGGCTGTCTGCATAGCACTGGATCTCATCAGCTTTGTTGCTCAGCCATGTATCTCGCATCTGGTGGAGTTTCTGCTGTACAGTTCTGCGTATATTGTTGTACGCATCTTTCCTGGAGGTCGACTTGGGGTTGTTGAGGTAGGTTTGATGGAGGCGGTGTTTTTCATCCAGCAACTGCTTGACCTCGTCGCAGTTCTCATCAAACCAGTCTTGGTGCTTTCTGCTTGAGGGTCCTAGGATTTCCGAGGCTGTGTTGTAGACCATCTCTCTGAATGCCGCCCAGTTGGTTTCCACATTCTGATTGTCCAGAGGGGTGGATTTCAGATGCTCTTCCAGGGCATCCACAAGAGACTGTTTGGTACTGGTGCAATTCAGCTTGGTGATGTTTAGTCGTTTAGGAGCCTTCTTTCCCTGTGGGCGTCTTTTGGGCTGAATGCGGATGTTAAGCTTGGTGATGATGAGGCGGAGGTCTGTCCAGCAGTCGGCGCCACACAAGGACTTGGTCACACGCACATCCTGCCTGTCCCTCTTCCTGACAATGACGTAGTCGATGAGATGCCAGTGCTTAGAGTGAGGGTGCATCCATGAAGTCCGGTTACGGGTAGGGAGGCGGAAGACTGTATTGGTGATCAGCAGTTCATGCTCGGCGCAAGTCTGGAGCAAAAGGAGGCCGTTGCTGTTACAGTGACCCACTCCGTGCTTTCCTAGCACTCCATCCCAGGCAACGTGATCACAGCCTACTCTCGCATTGAAGTCACCAAGAATGACGAGCTTATCTGCCATTGGAACGTCAGCAATGACGGAGTGAAGATCCTCATAGAACTTGGCCTTCACTTCATCCGTGTTTGTTATGGTTGGAGCGTAGCAACTGATGATGGTAAGGTGCTTTCTTCCAAACAAGAGGGGGAGTTTCATGGTCATGAGTCTGTCGTTTACTCCCTTGGGAGGTCCAACCAATTTGCCAATCAGTGCTGTCTTCACTGCAAAGCCGACACCAGCCTCACGGCACTCTTCACTTCCTCGGCCGCTCCAAAAGAACGTGTATCCAGAGCCCCTTTCACAGAGTTCGCCTTCTCCTGCAAGCCGGGTCTCACTCAAGGCAGCAATGTCCACGTTGTATCTGGCGAGTTCCTTTCCTATTAGGGCAGTTCTCCTCTGGGGTCTTTCCGCATCATCTCTGTCCAGTAAGGTGCGTGCATTCCATGCGCCAGGTGAGGGAGGAACAATCCTCATTTTCTTCTTTGTGTTTCGACCGCTGGAGTAGGGTCCCCACCAGCCGCGGTAAGCTGGCTAGGGAGGTTTAGAGCAGGCAATGTTTAGGGCACCTTTTCTAGCCCCTTCCTCATGCCAGGGAGGTGAGCAGTGCATTCCTGAGAAAAGGGCTGCTCAGTTGCTCAGGGGGCTGCCGGACTCCACTGCTGCTCCGTGTCAGTGGTGAACGACCCTAATGGCCTGAGCCGCCTGTGTGCAGGTTTGCGGCTACGGCTGCCAGTGTACCCACACCTGCCGCTTCGTCGCTTGCCTGTCACCACAGGACTTTGGTGGGTGATGAAATGGGATGGGTGGATGTCAAGGGTGACTTGCGCGGTGACTTTGTTTTAAGTGAGGAAGAGTTGCGCAGTTCGTCGACCTCACTCTTTTGCCCAAAACCATCTGAGTCCAGCAGCATGACAAAGTCGAGACGGCTGGAGATTGAGTTGAGTGCAGTGGATGACCAGGACATCCTATGTGTCTCGTCATGCTCTTAGCGCTCCACGGCGCTTTGCTGGGAATCGCCTTTCTGCCCGTTGACCAGCTGGTGGTTCCTCTGCGCAGGCTGCCGAATCCAGTCTTCACATGCTAGGTAGACAAAGCCTAACTCACCGAGGGTTTAAGACCTGTCGGCTACCCTCAGCCTGGTTTAGCCGGCCAGTCGAGGCCGTTTTCCAGGATGTGGCCGCTGCACATGCTACAGCTGCTTGGAGCCACAGGTGAGAGCTGAGTGCCAAGTGGGGACCAAAGGTGGGCGAGCTACCCCCGAGGAAGTACGACTGCTTCCCCCTACTAGAGGTGCTACCCCTCCCTGGACACCCCATACATCAGCCTCATTATATGTAGCTAAAAGTACATAATATGTTTAAAATATTTTGTGTGCAGCAAACTAGGTACTTTTAGTTAGATCCTGACCTGAAAAGTTACCGAATTTAACAGATAGGATAAAATTTGCGATGATGTGTGGAATGAAATGAAAAAGATGAAGCCAAGGTATTGATCTGGTCTCGTCTTATACAAGGCCTCAACTTATATATGGATGAAGAATGGAAAATTTACTAAATTTGATCATTCGACTTATACTCTGCATTGACTTATAGACCAGCAGATACAGTACTGTGGATAATTATGTCAGTCTCAAAGAATGTGTAATGATGTGTAAAATACTGGACTCAAATTGTACATGTGCAGACAAGTAGCTATCCTTGCCAATGTTATGTTAAAGAAATTGGATGATGCTCGCAACAACACAAGGTCCAGTAAAGTTAAATATGTATTATTTTGTGATGCTTTTGGATACTGCAAGAAATGGGTGACACAAACACTTTTCTATCAACATCCAGACAATGTCTTTTATTCTTCATTACAGACCTGGCCAAGTAAGATAGGTGATTTTACAAAAAATGTATATTGCAGTCAGTACAGGTCATTTGGAAATTGAAAAATATTTAACATTAGAACAAAATTTAATTTTTAGAAAAACATTTTTGCAAGGTTTTAATACTCTAAACATGATTTAATGATCACAAGAGGAAGTCAAACTGAAATTGAAAAAGATCATTGATTACAAACTTTGTCTTTCTGTATTTCTGGTAAACCAGTTTACCATGGTATTTTTTTCTGGTGATATGTACCACAGTACTTTTCCACTCTACCAGTACTTAAGTAGTTTCTGTCAGTAGGGAATTTATGGAAATTGCCAAGTAATCTTGTTATGACTTTCATGATATTAACAGCTTTTTTTCATTTTTCATGACAAATAATTTATCTTGTTTTTACAAAACTTTATTTGATCAAACTTGATTGGAATGCTTTTTATGACATGCTCTAAAGAGATTGTTTTTGGAAAGAACTCGAGCTCACACATTTTGAGTAACATTACAAGAAAGGAATCTATTTCTTTCTGTTCTACAAGCTGCAAGTCATTGGGGGATTGCCTGCTTGCATGCATAGACAGTTTTTATAGCTCAGCAGTGTCTACCTTGATAGGAGGTTTGATTTAGAGAGCAATTGCCAATATATATGAGTATGGAAAGCTATGATATAATGTATCTATAGAAGATTGATTTAACTTGTTATGTGGGTACAAAGATCAATCCAGATAATTTAATTATTAGATGTCAAGTGCACCAGTTCTAGTATTTCTATGGTGGCACTGTCAACTATTTAATTTTTTGGTGTACAGTTGCTCTTTTCCAGGGCATGTAATGTCAGAAGTTAATAAAAAGTGGTGGGAAAAAAACTTGTTGAACTACCTGAGAATATAACTAAATTAAAGAAAGTTGCGACTACTTACTGTGTATGATTGAATTAGAATCACCACAGTGACTGTTGGTTGAATGTATATGATAAAGAAAAGTTTAATTAATCTTGAAGGTTACCATACATTTGCTCCAAAATAATTTTTTATGGAATGCATTAGTTTATAATAATAACAACAATAATAATAACAACTTTATTTAAAGAGGGTGACACAATTAGTTGCATGGAACAAATTCTTCTTGTGGCCGTCTACTATATGCATATTTACATACAGGGTACATGTACATAATTGTACAGACACACAAATGCATGCATGTGCACACACACACACACACACACACACACACACATACACACACACAGAGTGATAATAATCTACATGTGTATGACCATGTCTTTCCTTTTACAGATAGTTAGTGCTGCAATTGATGCTCTGTTGGATATATGCAAAGGAATACAGTTACCAGAACAGAGGTACATCAAATTAAACATCATGTAGAAAAATAGAATGATAGTTTAATACAGATACACATGTATATCATATTAAGGAATGTCTAGATGTAATGTATATCCAATTTTTGGACCAGGATGATGAAATTTGCATCTAGGGATTTGCCTTTGGATTGAAATCCCCTGTCATGATTCGTATATGTGCTGTGGATGATCAAAACTGACTCCTTTGGCTTTTTGTTTCCATTTGGTAAAACCAATAGGGACAAGATATGGTTTAAACTTTCCTTTCTTCCTGTCAAAGGTATCTCTGATATTTTATAACCAGCATCTCATTGTTGATTGTTTTGACAATTACACTGTGAAAGAGCTTAATTTCATGAGAATCAAAGTCTGTGAGGCTAGAGTAATGCTGCATGTTAGGTCTTTATTAATTTTTTCTCAGGATTATATCATGAAAACTGCTTTCTCTCAGTCTCACTTCATCTCTTCATTCTATCTGATTAGTGTCACACCAGAGTGAATGCTTTTAGACATTTTGTTCAAATGTGTCAGCCCAGCAACTTATCGGGCATTCATAGATTTTTGTGGTATTGTATCAGTTTTCAAATTTTTCTAAAAATTTTTTTCTTTTTTGGACTTGGACTTTTTGGACTGCAGTTGTGTTATACAGTCAAACTTGTCCTAATGGTCACCCAAGTTCAGCAGTCACCTGGCCACAATGGCCATTCTAGTTTTTCCCTGGGAAATATCCCATATAAATGTCATGTAATCAATGGTCACCTGTCTTCTGCGGCCAGTGGCCAGATGTTTGCTCTTTAAATTCGTTACCTAATCATAATGCCTTAGGGAGAAATCCTACTACCTTGCAATTCCAGCCCTCCCAGATAAAACCTTTTAGCTAAAAGGGCTAAAAGTTGTCTTCAACCTAGGTGGTGGTCAGGCAGAGTGATCTCCCCTTGATATAGGGATTGGGGCAAAACTCATGAATATCCCAGTTATTACTTCTGCTCGTACCAAGAAGAATGCTGTCAACATGAGAGACCTTGCAAAAGCCAGAATCAACGTTGATGCAAGTTGGAGTTCGCACTTCACAAGGAAAGTATACTCCATCTATATTTCCAACTTGTGTCTCTTTCTGTCTTGACAGAGTTTAGCCTTGACAATTTTAGCCACACTTTGTTGTCTTTGCACATTTAAAATGTACTTAGGTACTTGCATGGGTGGCCTATGCGACTTCACAAATAAGTTTGGGCTGTACTTTTATTTTGTTAACATGCATGTCCCTGGGACCTATAGAAAACTCTTAATGTATGTATAATTTCACAACAGCTGGCTAAATACAGGTGAGTTTTCTCTGCTAATAACATTTAGCGTCCATATGCTGTGCTTCATTGCATTTACTCGTATGGGTCATCCTTGAACCTCTTACAGGTAGTATGGTGATTTTTTTGGGCAAATTTGTCTGCTATTGTCCAGGTAACACTTTAAGTCATAGCTTAATGGACTGACTTTCTGTTCAGTAATAATAGACAGGTGCAGAGCTACAGCAGTTTTATACATTCTGCTCTATTTGTCTTACAGATTAGACCCTGTGCAAAGCGCAGAAACAGATGACTAAGGATGAAGACACTATAAGCCTACATGCTGACATGGCCTCATTGTGTAAGTTTTTGGTGGATAATGGACATAAATCAACAAACGACTCTCCAGTTTGAAAGTGCAGGAAATTGATGCAGTCAGAGACAGCCCTGGCACCTATGTCACCACCACAGGACCCCTCATTGCTGGCTATACCTTTAGGCCTTTCCTCTTCAGGGTTCCACTCTTCAGTTCTTGATGATCAACAACTAGTGAACAAACAAAACAAAGCATCCTTTCACTCCACCAATACACAGACCAGTCACATAGATCAGACATCCTGTAACTCATCCTCACTTTTTGACTTTGACAACATCCTCCCTACAAACATTGTCTGTTTGTTTCAACCAGCCTAGGCCTGCTGCAAGGGATCTTGAGGAACAAAGACCTCAACACATTAAGTTCCAGAAATCAATCTGTCATCCAGTCTGTTAAACCTGGTGTATACAGGCAATTATGGACACCAGTCTAACCCACATATGGCCTCACTGCACTCTCCATTTATGATGCTAAGCTTAGTACCTCAGCCTCCAACAGATGCCACCTATCATTTCTCTGAACCCTTGGTTAATAGAAGGGACTCTTTAATCAGTGACTGTTTGGAAATCATCATTTCTACTTGATGCTTCATGAGTTTTGTCAGTGGCAGACCTTGACACTCTTCGCCAGCTCCATCTCAGGTAACTCAAGAGACTTCAGCCTCACCTCATGCAAGCAGAGACGACTATGCTTCTCTCAGGCTCCTTCTTCACTTCTCGATCTCATTATGTTTTGGGAAGACTTGCCTCCATTGAAGAAGTTTTCCACCTTTTACCTCTTTAGTTCTGCCCTACTCATCCTACCTTATCAACCACCTGGACCAGAGCTCCAGCATCTGTTGATCTTATCACTACAAAGGAAGAATCCAGCTATAAATTACTTTCACAGTCTGGCAGAATCACAGACGTTTTGAACTGTTTACTTCATCAATTGCAAGACCCCAGCATCAGTGGTCTCTTTTTCTCACAAAGATGACTTCCATCAATTTTTCTTCCATCAACTTTTCATCAGCAGTTCTACTTGTGCCATACACCAGTTTTTCATTTGGAAACCCCAACAGTTGACCAGGACATAGCAGCTTTGTGGTTAACAAAACCATACTCTATTTTTATGGATCTAACATCATTCAAATGACACCTCAACAATTGGTCCGTAATGTGGTTGCTGTGGGCTCTATCTTGGAATTGGTATCAGTGGCTATCTTCCAACATTCAGAACAGAGCACATCATCATTTACTCTGAATTCCACAGTACATGCATGAGAGTTGGTCTCCAGAATGGCCCAGGTCTTGAACTGAGCTGCTCAACATACTTTAGCCAATGCTGTCACAGCAGCTGCAAATTTACATCTTGCGGAATGAGATGCACTGTTCTCCACCTCCACCTTCCTGGAGGATCATCATAAGGCCAAGTTACGATCACAACCATTATCCTCTGATCTACTTTTAACAACCAGATTGATGAAGCATGCAAACAAACTACTATGAGACAAATTTTCCCATCCCTTAACTGCAGTACCAATACAGGGACACTTAAATGGGAAACCAACAAAAGGAATCAAGGGACATGACTTGAACACAAACCTCTGGCAAGTTGTCCAATTGTAATTCCTCATGTTGAAAACCAAAGTGGACAAAAGACATAAGTAGCAGTCGCTTATTCCAAAGTTTCTCGACATGACTACTTCCATCTCTCAAATAAATGATATTGTCTCCACACCACCCTTCCCACAATCCCAGTAGGAGGAAGGCTTCAGTTCTTTGCTGCTGAATGGGACAAGATTTGCTATGATGATCACTGGATAAGTGGTTACCGAAGGACTTTGCATCACTTTCAAAATGCATCCTCCTCTTTCCATCAGCTACAAACATTCCAACAGACCCATTCAAAGCCACCACCTTGCAGCAAGAAATATACAACCTTCTCCAAAAATGGGCAGTAGAAATCATTCAGAATATAAATCCCCAGGATTTTATTGGTCCCAAAGGCAAAAGGCACTCTGTGCCCTGTCATCAAGCTTAGTGCCTTCAATCAATTCATTCACGCTAGTTGATTCTCGATGGAAACACCATGGCACATTTGAATGCTGTTCAAGAGGGAGACTTTGCAATCAGTGTGGACTTAAAGATGCACATCTTCATGTCCCTATTCACAAGGCTTCCAAGAAGTTTCTGCGTTTTGCCTACAGTGACATCATTTATCAATTCCAAGCATACCCATTGGGATTCAACATCAGTCCCTGAATCTTCACTCGTCTGATGAACCATGTTATGGCTCATGTCCAGACCATATCCAAGGTGGCAACATCAAGTTACCTGGATGACATCCTGCAAAAAAGTCAGGTGAGCTTTATATCAGAACACAATATGATGACTCTTGTTACACTTGTTACTCTTGTTACCCGGCCGAGTCATACCAAAGACTTACAAAAATGGTACTAACAGTTGCCTCGCTTGGCGCTCAGCATTAAGAGGTTAGTGTTAGGACTGGTCGGCCTGGTGTCAGGATAATGTGACTGGGTGGGACATGATGCTACATGTCTGCTAGACATCACTATAAACTGTCACACTGCAGACATCGTAGCGATATGACTGAAAAATTGTTAAAGCTACCTTAAAAATCTAAATCACACTCACACATACACTGCTTACAAATCAGGGTTTCCTTGTCAACAAGGACAAAACTGACCAAGAGCCATTTCAACAACTTGTTCATATAGGTATGCAATTCAGCACACAGTTAAACAGAGTATGTCTTCCTCAAGGTTGAGAATTGAAATCTTGACCATGATGGCTTCATTATTCTTGAGGAATCTCTCTCTGCATGGGAATTCCTTCACCTTCTAGGCTTGCTTAGTGTTGAAGTGGACTTCATCATCCTAGGTCACCTTTATTTGCACCTGTAGCAAATGATTCTCTTATCCCAACGGAGGCCAAAAGTTTGCCTACTGGACCAACTTTTCCCCATTTGCACAAATATGTGGTACCATCTGCAGACTTGGAGCAAACTAACTTGGCTCACAGCAGGTATACCTCTGCAAGTACAGCTGCCAGAGATCATAATCTGTATGGATGCAAGTACAGACATCTGGTGGGCACACCTACTACCATTTTTCCGGGAAGCCAGTGTAGTGTGTCTCCACAGTACCAGTATGTACATATCAATATGTTTGAGATGAAAGCTGTTTTGAAAGCCTTTCACTGGTGGCAGGAAGTTTTAACTGGAAAGGGAGTCCTCATTCTATCCAACAACTCTACGTTGGTGACTTATCTCAAATAGCATGGCGTAATCAAGTCCCTAGACCTTTGCACACTGGTGTGGGACTTTCTAAAGTGGTGTTGTCCAAGTTCATCTTATTACTGGACTCCTAAACATAATAACAGATTCTTTGTCCTACAGCAGTCAGCTGACACAGACAGCATGGTCTTTCCATCCCTTGAATCTGATGGGACCAACCATTGGTGAACCTGTCTGCGACAAGGTGGAATACTAAGCTCCCAACCTTTATCTCACCAGTCCCAGAGCCCAAAGCCTGGGCATTTGATGCACTATCCATAGATTAGAAAGGCCTGGATTCATACGCCTACCCTCCAACACCTCTGCTTCCAAAGGTGAAGAGAAGAAAAGTGTCACCTCATTCTCATTGCACCACTAGATGGGAAAAATCATGGATCAGTGACCTCCTCAATCTCACAATGGAAATTCCCCAGCAAATAGCAAATTTCCCCTCATCTACTCAAACAACCATAATGGCGGTTATTTCACCCCAACTCAGTGCTATTGAACCCACACATCTGGATCATATTAAACTGGCCTTCAGAAATAAACAGTTCTCTCAACTAGTCATGGAGAGAATTGCTCAAGCAAGTAGGCCCTCCACTCTGAAAGCATATGAATTCAAATGGAAAATGTTTACACTGTGGTCTACACAAGAACACATTTTACCACTACAGGCATCTATACCTGAAATAGCTAACTCCCTCCTCTGGCTCTTTGATAAGAAAAAGTTAGCACCAAGCACAATCAAAGGTTACTGCTCCATGATTGCTGACACCTTTCGTCATCATGGAAGATAGGATATTGGACATAAGAAAGACTTTTCCAACCTCCTCTCCAACTTTGATTATACATGCCCAAAAAACATTGGCTCTGTGCCCAAAATGGAACCTATCATGGATACTGACTTGGTTGAACAAAACACCATACAAACTGCTTTCAAGGGCATCTTTGGCTCACCTTTCATACAGACCTGCCTCCTTATCAAATTAGAAACGTCAGACAGAATCAGTAAAATACATGCCTTATCAGGGGACCCAGATTACATGCAGTTCTGATAAGACAGGTCAGTTTCACTGATGACAGTTCCCTCTTTTATTTCCAACAACAGGCTTCCGTCCATGGGCAACCAGACCTTTGTTCTGAAATCATTGTCTACTCTGGACACTTCCACTCAAGGCCATCTACAGGATCCAGTATGAGCCTTGAAGTGGTACTTTAAAAAGACGGTTGTTGTGTCGAGGGAGATCACACCTATTGTTACCTATCAAACAGGGACAGATGATATAAAAACACAGACCCTTTTGTTCTGGATTAAGTGGGTTATTCGCTCTGCATATTGAGAAATAACTCCAACTCAGATGAATTTGTTATGCATTTGATCTCACGAGGCAGAGCAGTTGCAACAAGCATCACCTTTGACTGGAACTGTTCTCTAACTGATATTATCCATGCCATGGGATGGAGATCTGAGTCCACATTCTCCAGTTTTTACCTCAGAGATCTTTTGTCCTAAAGGACTCATCTCAGTCTGGTGGGGTTTATAGTTGTGGCACAACAGTCCACATTCCCAGGTTGTTTGACGGCTTCATAAGATGCGGCTTCACAACTTCTGCTGGATTTGTGGGAGGGAAAATTTTCCCTTTCCAAAGCCACTCCTGACAGATTGAGTCTTCTCCAGTCAGGTTACCTAAAAGCTGTCTCACATACCTTAAGGGACCAGAGATCTCATCTACGGGGTAAGACGATGTACCTCCCTCCACCTGTTAAGTATTCTCTTAAGGTATTATGATTGGGTAACATATTTAAAGAAGAAACTCATTTTTTCTAGTAAAATGGATTTCTCTGCAAATACTTAATCTATCATGATACACATGCACCCTCCCAGCCTTTCTGTAGTTACATCCATATAGAAAGTGTGCCAAATGCTCCAGTAGTGACTGAGATATTCATGGATTTTGGCGCCAATCCCTATATCATGAGGAGATCACTCTCCCCAACAGCCACCTAGGTCAGCAGATAACTTTTAGTTCTTTTAGCTAAGAAGTTTTATCTGGGAGTGCTGGATTTGCAAGGTAGTTCTCTATAAGGTATAATGATTGGGTAAGAAACATATTTTACCAGGGTCACTAGAGTATATCAGCAGTGACCGCTTCAAGTATGCATATTGAACTTCTTTTGTTTGATGAGCATGGCTTGGAATATATAAATTAGAGGTGTGCAGTATTACCAGTGTACCAGTTTACAACAGTATTTTTTCCCTGTGGTACCTATGTTACAGGATGAACCGGGTTTGGGTCAGATCACAACGAAGACACTCAGAATGTTAAAAAAAAATATGATATTTATTTATAGATGATTTAAAGGTAGAAAAGCCCTATACCACAATCATGTGCAACAAATCCAAATATTCGATATTTAACATAATGATGGCACACCGAGTTAAATAACTGATACAAAATAATACAGTTCCTAACTGGAACAAATTGTAATTTAAATGAAAAATGAACTGATATTGAACAAAAATTAAACGCAAAAAAAACCAAAGGTTCATGACTTAAACTAAATGATTTCACTCAAATAGTGATAGATGATTTGCAAAAATTAACAAGTTCTCACTCAAATAGTGATAAATGATTTTGCAAATAAATAATGATAATGATTCCCAAATAAATAATGATAATGATTCCCAAAATAAATAATGATAATGATGATCACACATATAACAAAGATTTTCACTCAAATAGCGATAATGATGTTAGCTAAGTAAATAATAATAATGATGTTCACACAAATAACAAAGACTTCAGCTCAAATAGTGATAATGATGTTAGCACAAATAACAAAGATTTTTGCTCAAATAGCGATAATGATTTTAGCTCAGATAGCTATAATGATCATATTTCTGGTCTGATAGCAATGATGGTGGTTTTTCTGCTCGAGTAGTGATAATGGTATGTAACCCAAAGGAGAGAGATAACCTGTGTTGTCCAGATGACATGCACATGGTATCTTCAGTCCCACTTCTGTTGAATGGTCAAGGAGCCACCACGAATGGCCTGCCCCTCCCAACCTGCCTAATGATCCCATGGACCCCTTTGTTCCCTGCAGGCCCATTGGTCCCAGAGCTTTGGTCCCAAACATGAGATAACCACTATCTCCATCTGAGCCAATGTCACCACTGACAGCAGCACACTAGGTAAATACCAAGTCACACAGAATCACTACTCAACGTCCAAACCAACACCATGGCTAAAACCACCCCTGCAACACATAGTTCCACAACTGACAATGCAGACAACACCAACAGCTCTACAGTGGCCCAGCACACACAGCCAGCATAGACAATCACTGGTTTTCACAACAGCTACATCACATCAGAGCAGAGACACATCACAGTAACAAAGACGGACAGCATAGACAGCTCTACAGCTACCGTAGTGTCCAACACAGGCAACTCAAACAGACATGGTTGACTCTGACAAACATATCATCTCTGCTCACAGTCAAAATGATGGCTGCCTCCAAAACACAAACAGCTGAAAATATAAAAAGAGAAAACTGGAAGAACCAGTCACAAGACACCCAAAAGCAGTGTGTTTGCTACTACCATCCCAATCAATTCTGCTTTATAAAGAAGTGAGAAAACTTTTTCCAAATGTGTGAAATTAAAAAAGGTATCTGACTACCTCCAAGAGTTGGCCTTAAAGGGAAAGTCGCGCGAGGATTAGAAATTAATCTATGCCCAAGATTTACTAATTCTCCTGACTTTGTCAGTGCTTGGAACACCATCCTCCGAGAAGCATCAAAAAAACAAACCAGCCTGACTTTCACCCATACCCTTAACAAGACTGATGAGTGTGATGCAGCCTTCCAGATTGCCAGGAATAAACTTAGAGAGACTTGCACACCGAACTTAATTGAAAGCACAGAGGCAGCTTTTAAACATATACAAATGTTTATCGACATTCTACCACAAGAAATATGATAAACATTTAAAAGAGAACAAGAGTGCAAGACAACGGGTGAAAAGTAATGAATGATCCAAGCCCAGAAAATGAACAAGGAACAACAGAGGTCTTGGAAGAAGGAATAATTCCCAAACGGGTATTCTAAAAGCCTTAAGACTCTTTGCAAGTTTAGCCAACTTTAACAATAATTAAAACAGTAAAGATACTCATCTTTATGACTCGGATTTTGTTGTTGTTGTTGTTGTTGTTGTTGTTGCTGTAGGGTTTAATGCCATTTTTCAGTACAAGATGGGCTATACATGGTTGCCAGTATTCATAAGACTCTGCATATGGCATACCTATCCATCATTGTTCATTAAAAATCTAAATGGATCTATGGGCTGAACTTCAAAATTCAAGGTGGCAGGAATTTCTGGAAAGAAGAACACTTACCCCATGAAAATATAAATGTGTTTCAAAGTAACTTTCATTTCATGTTTACTTATCCATTTAAACAGTATGGCCAAGGAAGCATGGACTGCATATTCTGTTTCATTTTGACCTATAAACCCTCTATTTTGAAGAACATTATTTATTTATTTATACTTTGTTCTGTTGCTTATGCTCTGTATTGTAAGTCCTGTACTCACTTTACTTAGCAGAACAGACTGACAGCCATATAATATTTTTTGATACCACATGGATGTTTTCTTTTGTTAAATATTGTCTTCAATGTGAATTATTTATATTGGATGCAAAAATAAAAACATCTAGTATTGTTGTGCATATTTCTCCTAAAAACATTGCTAAATTTGAAACTTTCCTTACACTTACATAAAAATCCAGTTTTTAATATATATTTTTAATATTGTCTTCAATGTGAATTGGTCATATTTGGATGCAACAATGAAAAACAAATGGGAGAGCTATTATTGTTGTGCATGTTCCTCTTAAAACATTGCTAATATTTGAAACTTTCCTTACACTTACATGTAAACCTCATTTTGAGTATATATTTCTACCTGTTATCTTCAGTTCTGAATCAAGTGTCATCCAAGCAAAGCTCCTCTACAAGATATCAAGTGATCTCCTCATTGAGACTCGGTATACAAATGCATTTTACCTGTTAAGAAGTGCAGTGCACATTTTCCTACACAATGTAGCTCAGTGGGAAGCTATACAGAAAGCAAAAGAAGAAGATAAACGAAACACTCGTCAGCAGTCAGAACACCTGAAGATTCTAGATGAGAGGTATCAGGGAGTCAAGCAGTGGCTTAATACCTACCAAAAGATGTGGAGAAGCCATCTGAGTTATAACTTAGAGGTGTGTACAGATTTTTATGTCCAAGTAAAGCTATGCTTCCTTGAGAAATGAACCTGACTTGTTGTATTCATCATCACAGAGGTTTTGTGTAATATCCCCAGCACATAAAACAGATTTTTTCTCATTTACTTTGCTTTAATTTTGTAGCACAAGAGCAATCTCAATGCAGTTGTTTCTGGCACATTAAACAAATTCAAACATGGAAATTGTTATTTTAAAAAATCCTGTTTACAAGGACATGAACAAAAAAAAAAATACTTTTTTTTTAATGTTCTAAGTTTGAAATATTTTTACTGTTTGTACAGTTTCTTAAGATTACAAGGGCAATCCATTTATGCAACCAGCATTGGCCCCCTTGATATCTTATTTTCTTTTTCAGGGCAAACCTCTAGGTCATAATTTAGAAACTATTTATAATTCCACCCTAAAATTCTATGCTGTATTTTTTCTGGGGGTGAAATCATTTGACATCAATGCACCAATAATTTTTCCATATCGATACAAGAGATGAAGAAATTAATACAAAACAATACTTACCCTATATAGGTTACTTTAATCTTCAGCATTAGTGACTAATTATTACTTGTCTTTTTATTCTTTAAGTTGAGAATTTATCTAAGACTGCTATCACAGGCATATGTGCTCATTTCTGTCAGATTAACAAAAAAAAAAACTATTGATGACACCCGCTTGCCTTCTACAAATTAACACATGGTTGTTTGAAATCTCCCCCTCCTGCCAGTTCCATGTTAATTAATACATTCCAGATTTGTTCTTCATGTATGATTTAAATACTTTACTGATAATTTAATAACCACATTTACACAAAGCTACAGTGATGCTTCATATCTTGTCTACTTGGATTGAATTTGTAGTCTACACTTTTAGTGTGTCATGCAGTGAAATATATTACATTAAGTTCTGATTGGTGGCTTATTTTTTGTTCATTAGTTCAGGGAAAAACAATAACCATCAATAGAAAGTAACTGTAGCTTATTCACTGTGTGACACACCGTAAGCATTGCATCAAAACTCGATCCAAATAGATACAAAAAATACAAAGCAACAGAAAAGCTTCTTGCAAAAGTGGTTATTAAATAATTTTTAAAGAAATTGTACATTGGGAACAAGTTTGGAATATTTCCTTTTACATTGATGTATATGTAATCAACAACTGACCATGCCAACTTGATAAAATAAAATTAGTGTGGAGTTGGCGAGGGAGTCGATTCCAAACTGCAAGAGTTATAGTCACATTTTTAATTTCTCGAAGGCAATTGAGCGTTGTCAGCAATTTCTTTTTGCACTGATAGAGATGCAGAAAAGTACAATATGATGGATTCATTTGTTAGTCATCTCCACTCCCAGACTCTGACTTTTTTAAAATAAGATCTTCCTTGCCAGAGAAAATTACATTATTTCTTCTGTGTTGGAGATGAAACACTAATGCCTTCAGAATTTAAGTAAGCCATGAAATAAGAGGTTTTTATAGCATTCACACAGTGATAAACAAAGGGTGTGTTGACCAAGATGAGTCCTGCATCTGATCAAATGGAGGAGCCTAAATTGACCTGACCATCAAGTTAATATGTGATAGATTTTGTGACCAAATGTTCTTACAGTTTTAATAGGCACTAATAATTGGTCATCTGTAAGTACCCATTTATCTCTGATGATTCAGAGCACAATTGTGAGGTAATTTAAATTTTTCTCCATCACACATTAAAATTTATTGCAAAATGTATGAAGCAATTTTCAAATGCAGAACACTGCATCAGATACAACAGCTATACATACTGTATGACTGCAAAGTATTTGCTAGGTGCAAATGGCCCTTTGAATTGGCAATATTAAGCCACAGTATTACAGAGGACACAAGTAACACAGAGCTGTGGCTACTGCCAAGGAAATTCCACTACTGTGGAACTGTCAGAGAATTAGTTTAGCCATGGTATGCTTTGGGTGAAGAGTTTATTATCAATTCATAAGAAATGCATGTAAATTTTCATGACCAAAATTTAATGGTCATATGATTTATATCACTGAATTATGATATCCCACGAAGGCTGTCTACAAATAAAAACACCCACCCCTAGTCTGAAATTGCCTGAGCATATATTGGAAGAAATACAGTGTACACTTACTTAATATTATTATTGTTGTTATAAAGAAATATTTATATTTACTGGTCATTTTCCTCATATAACATAGAAAGCAAAAATATAGCTGATTTACTCATAAATGTGTGTAGTTGCATAGTGAACACATGACTCATGCATTGGGAAATCTACTCAGTTTTGTATTAAAACAAATGTGAAAATAAGTGTCAAATAATATATATACTGTCACGCAACAAAATTATACTTTCATTATCTCTCACTGTTTGCATCTTAATTTCATATTTTTTTTCTTGTTTGTCAGTCTATCCATATGTCTGATGGCTGTTCCATTAAAAAATACATGGGACCCAGGGAAGGCACTTTTAAATTGGGGTACCCACCCATAGATGCAATTTAAAATTTCTTATCATTTTAATATGAACACTGTGAAATCAAAGTACCCTGGCATATATTTTAAAAAAACTGCCTTCCCTGGGTACCATATATGTTTAAATGGAACAGCCCTGACACAACCAAAGCTTGCCTGTTGCACTCACCAGGCAAAGGGAGATTGGGAGTATAGATTTTTCACAATATTCAAACAATTTTAGCTTTCTTTTGTTATGTGTACCTATATGATGTGTATTATTTTGATAATAATAGTGTTGTAGGTTGTTTTTTCAGCTAATAACAATTTAGATACTAATTTTCCCCTATGATTGCAGTACTTAAAAGATGAGTCATTCTTATAATAGTGCATAGATCCATTCATAAAGTTCCAAGGTTGAGATATACTATAGTTCAGTAAACATCATATGACCTAAATCCAGGACATGAGTTCTGAAAGGCCAAGATGACCTAATTTATGATTAGTCAGTGTTGTAAGATGATCTGTTTACTGATAGAGTGATATTGAAATGCCAAGATGATTCATTTAAAGCCTTGTATTGTATGCTGTCTAATGCATATTGGTATTACACATAATAAAATCATTTCATAAAATTAGGCATTCTTAGTAGTACTCTTAGTTTTGGAAGAGGATTGATTCATTTAATTTAATCATTCATTGGAATTACAGTGCTCAAAATATTCAAAGATATTTGGATATAAATAGCTGTACCAAATTACTGTGAATTCATTTAAAGACATTTTGGGATCATAATATAATGATTTCAAAAGAAATGGATCTATATCATGTCACACTGTCTACATTGTTATTTTATTCTAGGGTCTGACAAGCAGAAAATTAGGGATGGGCTATTAAGACATGAATGATTGATGGATTGATTCAGAGTTTGGTCTTACAATGCAAATAATTGAAACAAAAGTAAAATTAAAACCCAAACAAAAGTTTGTTCTTGTATTGCAGTGAATATCAAATAAGTTCAGAAATTTGTGGATGATGCAGTGGATTGCAAAGATATCACATTTACATTTACATTTATAATAGTCGACTTGGCTGGTTTGTTGTTGGAAACGAAAACCAGATGACTTCCATTGCATTTATGCATTCAGAGAAATGAAAGTCATTAAAAATGGGGAAGTGATTAGATAACCATTCTGATATAGATAAATAAAGAAGTATGGCTTGGCCATTTTTTTTCAACAAGTTAGTTAAAATTCTGTATATTCATTACCTTGTAACTTGACAAGATTTCTCTCTCTTACACAACATGCACACAACACAAGAATCATACTTTCTTTAATCACAAATAATACCTAGATTCCATTCAATATGGCTGCCAAGTTGAGGCATTTTTGATGACATTTTTTGGTCATTGTGTTGTTATTGTTGTTGTGATTGTCATCTTCATCATTGTCCTTTGTAAATATCTTTGCAGGGGTGCTTAATTACATTTACCAATAACATACCTCCCATGCAAAAGAATAGCTTGCATACAAGTTTTTCTTTGACATGCAAAATTTTCCTATGGTTATCTTTGTGAAATGCACTTACAAAATAGCAGATTTTCTTGTACTTTATAACTTTAAAACTTCTGTTTGTAAACAGGGCCCATGTAACACTGATTTTCACTTGTGAAGCATAGGTGTGATATATACAAATGATTAACAGATTTGTACAATTTTAAGGATTAAAGATGGTTTAAAAATCTCTGTACCTTTTAAAAAGAAATATATGTAAACTTAGAGCTCTCAACATTAGGTCCAATGAAGTTATATGGGCTGCAGAAAGATAGCAAAATATTTCCTATATGCCATGTCAGTGAAGAAGTGAATTTAAATTGAACCAAGGAACATTGCATATGGAATTGAAACATGTACATGTGTGAATGATTTGAATTTTTTTGTACAATGAGAAGTGTGGATATAAAGATTGTATAATACAATTTCAGATTAATGTTGCACCCATGCACATTATAAAATGCTGAATTAGGTATCTTTTTTATATGCCTGTTTTAAGGTGGAGCATATTATGTTCTGATGTTGTCCAGTTGTCTGTCTGTCAGTCGTTTATTAGCTTGATTTCAGTATAGTAACTCATGTTCTCTGCATCTGCAGTTATCAAACTGACTTGCACTTTGGGTAAGAAAGAATCCTATAGATTTTGGGGTAGAAAGGTAAAAGGTCAAGGTCACTGACTGAAAGAAGAAAAATGGTTTCTGCAGAATAACTTGAGTTGTCCATCATCAACAATTACCAGATTTTGTGGATGACTTACACTTGGTGTAAGAAAGAAGCCTGTTGATTTTGGGGTCAAAGGTTAAGGTTACTTTGACTGAGAAAAGAAGAATTGTTATGCACAGTAACTCTAGTTCTGTGTCATCAACAGCTACCAGACTTTGTGGATGGTTTGTGTTTGGGGTAAGGAAGAACACTATAATGGTCAAGGTTAATACTGAAAGAAGAAAGTTATTTCTATATAGAATTTCAGTAATCTACATTGAGGACTAATAAACATGGGGTAGGTGTAGTGCCATTCATGGTACTCTTGTTGATTGTTATGTATCTATCAACTTTGAACAGCATAAAATGAAATTATTCCTGAACCAGGTTTTAATCATGAAAAATTAATCTGTTTTTTGTAAATATGTTTTATTTCACAGCAATGGAACAGCATTGTTGCAGAACAATCATTACCATCCGAGACCATTAGAGATACATGGAATTCTAAGATTGAAAAAGACCTGTATCTTATCCTAAAAAGAGAGGTAAATATTAAAACTTTTCATATGCAATGAACAAAAAATATTATTTATTTTGATGTTCCAATTTTGTATGATAAATGTTCATCCATAACAACAACAAACTTGGCATGCTAGTAAAAATGTTGTTATTTGCATTCATGGCCAGATATTGTTGTATTGTTAACCTGGATATAATACACTCTTGGTTATTTTGCATTCTATACTGTGTCATGAAAGAATTCATAGTGCCTTGTTATCCACCCCCCTCTCTCTCTTTTTGTGATTTTACTGAATCACATGTTGAAACTCTTGAGGACAACCAAACAGTATTTGTTTGTACGTCTTCACATCAATGAACAGTATGTCAGTGTTTTTATTCAACATAAGCAATACACATTATGGATGTGTATGCTACATCACAAGACCATGCTTTTGTTTCTTTGGAACATAAATTGCTTATGAAGAACAAAAAATAAAAAGAAATGAGAAGAGTACAGGGTTTTTTTTATTCAGTGTATTATCAAATATTCTTTTTGCTTACTTTATTGTAACATGCAAGTTTTGTGGGTGGTGGCATATCAACACATTTGTTTTGTCTCCATAAGTTTTGGGACATATGATCTAGGTAACAAAAAGTTTAACCATAAAAGTTGTGGGACAGCAATAAATAATTTATTTTATCTTGTCCCAAGATATATGGTAAATACAATAGTCTTATATTGATTAGGCCCAACTGGACCTCTTGTTCGTTTCTTTTTATTATTTTTCTATCAATATTGTAATATAAAGGGCTTAAATATATACAGTCCAGTAGATTTGAGGGAATAAAGCAGTTTGACATCGTATATTGTAGAAATCAAAATCATGTGTCTTACTAAGATTAAATACATGTTCGATAAATGTTGTTGCCAAATCAGTGCTGTATTTATTTGTTTATATCTTTGCTATTGAATAAAGATATTTAGAATAAAGTTTAGTATGTTTAATATTTTCTTTGCAGATGGAAAGTAGGAATATACAAATTCTACAATTGTGTATATATATATA
>JAECUM010052977.1:0-7500 GCA_016617855.1 Megalonaias nervosa
TCCTCTCTCTCTCTCTCTCTCTCTCTCTCTCTCTCTCTCTCTCTCTCTCTCTCTCTCTCTCTCTCCCCCCGAGAGACTGATTAGGACAGTCCAAGAGGGAAGTCCGGAAAATAAAGGAAGCGTAAGGGATAAAAACATTAGAGGAAGGACGAAGTAGAAGAGTTCGGAATAGAAAGGGTCAGAGGAGGAACGAAGTATACACGTGTAAGACGTGGGATACACGACGTCAAGAGAGGAAACGACGATAGGTGATGCGAATCAGTCGTGGACATTGTACTCTTCACCATTCGTTACTATGATGAATGAATCCGTAATTGAACACTGCTATTAAATTCCATTAATGTAGATCTGTTGAATTCAAGTTGCCAAGTTTAGTTTATGTATTAATTAATTAAAATTTTTTTTATTTTTCTTGTTTAAGGGGGCTCGTATTGTATTATTTCCTCTCAATAGTCTCGCTCAGTTCTCTGTTAATGTTCTATCTATCCACTCACACTGGGCAATAACATCGAGGCAGGTCATCCTCTAGATAAAGATCGCCAAATCAATTAACAACCCCCTATACCAAGAGGGGCAACACCCCTTACAATATATACTCAAGGTATGTATTTAGGAAGTTTTTATGGAATGGTTGTTTCTTCTTCTATGAGTTTCAATTCTAATAAAGTTCGTTTACTGATATAGAGAGGCCAATCAATACATTTATGTTATTAGCAAGAAATATTAAGCTTGAACATGGTTTCTCTGTAGTTGGCTTTATACTTTTATGAGTAGTTCATTGGATTATCTTGTATTAAAGGCATATTTGTCTCGATTTGATTGATTTTATTATTGGCAATGTCACGCTTGCTTTCCTTCAAATACCAATTAAAATGTTTAACAGAATAATCATTAGTGGTTTGTTGTTATACTTTTCAGGATGTTACGACTGGAATCCTGGTTTTCGTAACAAACCTTTATCAGATAATGGACCAACAAGTTGTTTCAATGAATGGGCGAACTTTACTCATACTGGAATTCAGGTAATCTGAAATGTTCATGGTTTCTTCACTAACTCACATTATTTGTTACTTTATTCCTCTACAAATTGCTTATCACCTAACTTATGTCGAAAACAAATGTGCATTTAATCAAAGAAAGCTCATCCGTTAGATTTCTGAGCAGACCAAATCTACTTTTGGTAGTGTTGTCTTACTCTTCCTTCATTTCTTGCATGTATCTATGATATTGATTCATAGCCCAGAGTCCAAAAGATATAGATCGCTCCGGTGGCCTAGTGGTTAGAGCGCCCGCATCGGTCGTGGGTTCGATCTCCAGCCGAGTCATACCAATGACTTACAAAAATGTTACTAACAGGTGCCTCACTTGGCGCTCAGCATTAAGAGGTTAGTGTTAGGACTGGTTTGCCTGGTGTCAGGATAATGTGACTTGGTGGGACATCATGCTACATGTCTGCGGCATGATAGCCCAGTGCTAGACATCGCCATAAACTGCCACACCGCAGACATCGTAGCGATATGACTGAAAGATTGTTAAAGCTACGTTAAAAATCCTAATCTCATCACAACACATCACACCAAAAGTCTATTTTAGTAATTAGTGCTATGTTTCATGCAGTTTCTTCCTTATCCTACATTTTTGATGACAGTAAGGGCATTATTTATAGCGTCAGCTGCACCATAAATATTTCACTTATGGCATGCACTAATCTGCAATCAAGATACAAAACTATCAGCATATTATAAGGTTGTATCTTACTCTTTGAACAATTAGTTGCATTTGAATGAAAAGACACGAAATGTTAATGAACGTAACCAAAACAGAAAGAATCAGAACTGATGAAATGGTAATCCAACGCACAAGTTATGTCTCCATATTATTTTATCTAAAAATGTTAATGCTTTTGAAATCTAGGCCAAGTGAAAACTTTCACTGGATAGCAATCTACTACAGTTTCTTCGTGACTATAATTGAAAGAAATCATCGCTGATCGACTCAGTTACCGTTACTGTAGTAATATCTTTTCACGCGTTTTTTTTAGAGGTTAAAACACTTTTAGTTTCATTGTTTCCATGGTGTATTTTTTATCTATAGTCTGATATGGTTGACTTTTTTATGAATCAATATGTCTTACCGTTGTATAATAAAATGGGAGGTTTAAGTCAGAAACCACCTCTATGTTTTGAGACTACTATCAAAGTAATAAACATTTTCTTCAGGTAGTAGCCGGATACAATTTACTGAATATAATCAATTTTATTTTCATTTATGATCTTCTTAACATAATGTTCCGAACTAAAGGCGCAAAATCAATGGATGGGCTTGGCACTACAAACATGGCAGAACAGTAGGTATGGTCATGGCCGTACCAAACTGTGAACCATAAATTTGTACATTAGAATAAACTTTAAGGTTTAAAGTAAAGCATCCCAAAATATTCTCCGCTTCCCCCAATGCAAATAGCAAAAGGTACAATCTATTCTATGGCACTGTTAAAATACATTGAAACTTATGAAAGGTACAAACCAAAAACTGCTTGGAAACTTTTCCTGTAAACAGGTTGTGTAAAATAGTATAATTTATCTATTCTTGCCATAAGGAACAAATTAATTTAGTCATTTAATCGATTTGACCTTGCTGAGTCAATTGTTTATATGACGTAAATATATCCATATGTCATTGTGATGTTCCGTGCAGTCAAGCTGATATTGAAAATGATCCAAGACATTTCCCTTGCATGGTCTTTAATTTCATCACAATTTATTTTAAATTCTGTGTATGTTTAAGACTGAGGAAATGATCCTGTTTTATCTAAACTAATGCCGTAGCTCTAATTTCTGGCCAGTATCTGTGTATGTTTTGAAAATATGACGAACAATCCACGTATACCTATCTTCAATTGCAAGCTTCATTCCCATGCTGGTCAGCATATGTTAGTCTATTCAAAAGGTTTGTTTAAAATCTGAAAACAATTTTAAAGCATATAATTGACAACAATTGTGCAAAGACATCACTGACGAACATTAATGCAGAAACAACAATGGTGATACTACTACTACTACTGCTACTACTACTACTATTTATCATTATATTAAAAATAATTGAACAATACTAGTGAAATGAAACACTTGTATTAGTATTTATCTGCATATTTTACTTGCAGCACTATAAATGACATATTGGTGTAGAAATAAAAGACTTAAAACATCCAGAGTGGCTTATTTTAAATCTGTATTCCTTGGACAATGCTTGTATATATAGTTTGAATGCGTAATCAATTAGCATGTATACATTGTCCTAAAGCAAAAACTTTCAATCGAGTTGCAAAATAAATGAGCTTCTTATATAAAATTCTATATTTCCCCCAATTCAGTCTCTTTAGATTTATTACACGTTTTGTTTTCTGTTGTCAAAAACAGTTTTTGTTATATTTAGTGAAAGCCCACACGAACGTGTTCTTCTCATCAAATTTAAGACATTCGCCTTGCAAACAAGGCGAGTGTACATTTAAAGTAAAAGTATTGCTTACGAGTAGAGCGACTGAAGACAAGCTTGTGACAAAGGCAGATTGTCTTCACCTTGCCGTTTACATACTACATTGCACTAAGTCGAATTTATGCTATGACGCTACAGGGAGTCAAATAATGGTAGATGAAGGTAATGTCAGAATCATGGATGTTCAAATGATTTCTTTTAATAACTTTGCCAATCATTTTGTCTCAACTACAAGGACTTTTTCTACTTATCTCTAAAACGTTTATCTCACAAATGGTTCTAATTAGATATGAATTTATATGGACTATGCTTTCAAGTACACGAAAACAAAATGTTCATATTCAAGTCCCTCGCTGTGTTATTTCCTCCTTATTTCATGCGAATCTAACTCAATTTAGGTCTTGTTTGTATATATAGTTAGACCAGATAAGACAGCAGGAATAGACTAGTTTGATTAAAACGTTAACAGATTTATTTTCTACATGAACATATTGCACCCATTAAACCTGATACACATATCCGAGAGTTGACTATTGTTTTACAGTTTTGGATTTAGGCACATATTCAGCGGAATAATGAGTACAGTCCAATCATACTTGGGAAGCAGATTATTACATATATACAAACGTGCAAAACAGACTTATCACAATTATCTAGTTAGAACTCGCAACAACTGTATGTGTTCAAATGTATTCACCTCAATATAAACGAATGACTAGCATAATATAAGTACACACAATGGTGATATGGAAATGAAATGCAAGCAGTGTGTATCAGTTGTGTACATTATCATGGTCATGCTCTTGCATACAAATGTCATAAACATCCCGCGTCTTTATCGGCAGTCGGCACCTCTCGAACCATCTTTAACCACTCACTTTGTCTCCCAGAATGGAGGGACAGGCCTTATAATAGACTAGCAGCAATTTGTCGCTCCCTCTTTAATCTAATCGTCCGCCCTAAGAAGAACATAAAAGGCACCATCCCAATCCCCAATCCACAGTCCACCATGAAAGCCTTATTACAGAAAACTAGGAACAGCCCAATATTTCTAACCTAGCACCTTGCACTACCACTATGTGCCAGTCGGGGCACTGCATCATATTTACTTTTGTTCATTTAGATATACTGCACTTAATTAAATAAGCACACGAAGAGTGTTATCGTAAACAGTTTTGCTTGGATAACATTAGACATAGTTGAAACCCTTGAATTAATCAGTCTTATAAATTCCATGGACAAAACGTTTTGTAAAGTGGTTTGAACATACCCTTAAACTGGATACAGCTATGCGTAATGTATGTCTTGTGGCGCGTATTGTGAGAGATCTTGAATTAAAAGACAAAAGCAAGCGGATGGACCACAACAGTTGCTGCACCATCTTTCAAGTTAAAGTGCTATCTATGTATGTACATACAGAAACGCTCATCCTTGCTGCCGTCTCCGTCGTAAAGGACTAGCTGCTTCGGATGAAAAGTTTCCTTCGGCCCGTTGAGGTAAGTCGATAATAGAAGGCTGGTTGGACCCTATAACTAAAAGGGGGACACCAAGGTGCTCCCATTGTAACGATTTCTCAGACATATCTACCACCGGTCCTTATCAGCATCGTTCGGCCTAACTACGAACAAACGTACCCTGAGAAAGCTGCGATGTATGCTATTTACATGAGGCACCGTTCCGTTCATTATTGCACTATTAAAGGATGGCCCCATCGATTGTGAGGCATATGTGCGCTTGAAAAATACTGCAAAGTGGGAAGAGGAGGGAAGAGAACCGAGTTGTGTACGATTTTAAGGTGATAATCATTCTAAATGAAATCGCCAATGAGGACGTCCACCACAGTTTCACCAGCAAATGAGATAGTGAAGATTGTCCAGAAACCTCACTCATGCCTGGTCCAAAGACCACCACATTCCAGCGTCACGTAAGGTTGGTATATGTAAAGATTACGTTCTAAGTGTAGTGATAAACAATGGGACATATGTTTCAAACTATTGTCATCCTCGCCCGATGCTTTTGTAGTTGCCAGACATGAACCGATAAAGTTATATGTTTGAACTGCATCTGCTTCAGGCAAACGCGTACATAGTCATTACCTCATAGAGCATTTCCACACTGTCCTGAAGGTGATTCCGTGGTCATCTTCTTGATTTCCACATTTTCATGGAGGTGATTCTTTTGTCATCTTATTGATTTCCAAACTTTCCAGTTGGTGATTCCTTGGTTTTTGGATTCTTTGAACGGTTGAATTCACCGGTGTTATTAACATAACCCCGTGGAAGGTTTTCCCACCCACGATACTAATCTATCCAACTTCCCACATGTTAAGAATTTACTTTGTGGTAGGATATCTAACGATTCGTCATTAAGCATGACAAATATTTTCTCCAAGGGGCTTTGACCGATGTAATCTAGCTTCGAAAGAGTATCGACCAAACACATGCTTGCTATATATGAAATGACCAATGCGCATATGCAATTGCCTTTTGGTCTTCTAGATATAGTCGTGCCTTTAGGAAACTAACCATTACGATCAGTCCTGATTATTTGGGTGCAGCAGACTAACCTTTTAGAAGATACGATTTGCAAATACAGAATTATTATTGATCAGTTTAAAAACGAAACAAAAGACATTATCGAAAGCTTTATTTATTATTTATTTATTTATTTATTTGTTTATTTATTTATTCATTCATTCATTTATTTTTATTCAGATGGCGAAATAAAATGCAAATTTGTCAGTGCCACAGACAATGGAGAATTTACTAGACTTAAAGACTTTCTTATATCCTACAATAACTTTAAAAATGCATGCTCAATCGTGCCAGTTGATAGCTATTAGATAGGAATGTTCCGAGAAAGCCTGGGCAAGATTAACTTTCAACCATGTAGAATTTGCAGTAGATCTGTTATAAATACATGTATTCGGGCAGAACATATTTCGAACGAAAAGCGTAAATGAAAATGTCAAATATTGGAATACGAATGCAATATTTAATTATACAATGAATGCAACGATATATATATAATTATTTCTTTCCGCACTAATGTTTGCTTTTCTACAAGATATTGTATACAGTAACAACTATATAAGTTGGGAGTAATCATTTTAGAAGAAACATGCATCGGTCAATGTCACGAACTTTGCGTAAATATTTTGTTTTAAATGTTCACGAATATCGCATGATATTGTTTCGTGTCCTGACCCCCAAAATGTATTCTCTTAGTTCATTTGATTTACATTATTATATGTACGTCCGATAATTTTACTTTTTATTTTTAATGTCTTAGGAGGTATCAAAGGTTGCATTTTCTGGTTCTAATTTCTTAATTTGATATAAAAATGTGGATAATATGCACAGTTCTTTACATTGATAAGAAAAACTGATAGTTTTCAGCTCTACTGCGAAGACGGAGCCTTCAACTAACACTTCGCCATTTGTATCAATATCACTCTATCCATATCATTTTCGTACATGGATAATGGAAAATGATATGTAATCATTTTTACAAGGTAAACCTGAAGGCACATGGAAGATAATTGATGCAGGTAGGTTGAATATCACTTACTTAATAATTTAAGGCTTTAACATTCTCTCCCCTCTCTATATTAAGTTTTTTTTGTCAGTCACTTTCTTTACTGCAGATGATTTTCTGTTTCGTACTCCTAATAATCCATAAAAGTGAAATTCGTTTAAAGCACATTTCATATAAATGTAGAAATCACATTAGTACTGACGTCATCTTGCATAATTTTTACTTAGGCTTTGCAACTCGTATAGATCTGCTAAAAAATCTGTTGTCTTTATATTGGTAGTCAATATTTTTTTAAACAATAATGATTAAATGTGTTCGACAACGATTAGCTAATCTTAGTTTGCTACCCAATATATTGTTTCCAGCAATACTCATTAAACCAAAGACAAGGTATAATGACTTAAAAATATATATCACATGTTTAATAGAGAGCAGCATCTGTGCAGGTGTTGTTGATTACTTCTTGCA
>JAECUM010052978.1:0-23795 GCA_016617855.1 Megalonaias nervosa
TCTGATTTCATTACACTACTTATATTCATTAGGTGAAAGTGTGTGTATATACATTGTCCATATCGCACACACACACACACACACACACACACACACACAAACACACATGTATACATAAATAATATCATACTGCATTGCATTGTTCTTCCCTAAGCTGAATAAGGATCCCTTTTCTATTCGAACGTAATAATTGATTTGTTGTGCGATTCATAAATTAGAAGGTTTGACAAGCCCGTTCATATAAACATATATCTATGTATATATAAACATAATCAAATATTTATACGTTCACACATGCATATATACATGCACGCATACATACATACATACATACATACATACATACATACATACATACATACATGCATACATACATAGTCACAATATTTATTTGAAACACATATTTAGAGCGTAATCCGCACAGGGTAATCGAGAGAGTCATAATAATTAGTTCATTTGTACAGACAGGTATACGGTAGAGTAATCAGGAACACCGCTTTTAACCAGCAGCCTGGTTCATATGTTTTCCTGTCGGCACATTGCAATGGCAAATCCCCTTTTTGTGTATTTGAAGTCAACAACACAGAGATATGTCCATTCACTGATATAGCAGTGGAGTGTTCACGTACGTATCCTGTGTTTATACAACTTTGAGCAAATTGGATTACATTTTTTCAAATTTTATCCTTATCATAGTTTAAATAACGCCCTTGCCCCCTAAATTAACAACAAAGCTTAAAACTAGTATTGTATATGTGCTACTATAAAATTACAAATATAATGACAGTGGTGATTTTGCAACTCCCGTTGGATATCCATTTACCTGATTTGAAACGTAAATATTAATTCAAATGAAGCTGACATTTATAAGATTCCAAAAAAATTCTTTAAGAGTAATGAAATCAATCCAATACCCTCATACACAAAGCATATTATTATGTAAAGTCCCAGTGCATTTTAATCATCCTTTATTTCTAGGTCGTATGAATCAGTGTAGAATATGGTTCATTGGTCCTACCCACTGGAGTTGGTTCTAACTCAATACACTAGCTCTACATTTTGTATGAAGTTTGTGCGTTTTAATAAGACTTTTGGCACTGTACGTTCTGTCTATAATCATGCGCTTTGAGACGGGGAGTATCCTCCTAAGTACTACATCTGCATTTCCAATAGAGATCTCTGCTACCTATATTTTACGCTTGGTGCCTGTGGTGAAATTTGGTGTTTAAAATACAATTGTCTGACCTTAGCTTATGTTCCAGTCGTGAAACGTTAAAGTTGGATACATGTTTATCAGTAATACAGTCTTGCAAGAGAAATAGGTCACATTGACCTACACGTTATACTTAACATAAGTATTTATGTTTAGCTCATGACGACATAGATTCATCGATGTTGTATGCATCACAGATTAATCAGAAGACCTTTTCTGATCGGTTAAGTTAGAAACAGGAATTCATATGTTTATTCATTGGTAAACCTAACATGTTAATAAATATACAAGTTGTATATTGTTATATTATTATCAGCATTTAACTGTTCATGGTGCAAATAAATGTGTAGAAAATTAATGACGCATGCGGGAAAGCCGTCCTCGCCTAACCCCCATGACAAGTTATCCCCCACGTGACCCATATATGCATGGGTACATTTTGTTTAGGGGTTGGTAGAGGTATAAACACCCAAGTGAAGCGAGTGATACAGTTTTGGGGGTTAGAGTTTCGTACGGCTGTCCGTGTCCCGATAGGGTAGAGAATGAGTTCAAAGAGTCCTGTTTACGTACTACTATAGTCTGCAATGACTGTGAAAACGAAAATCCTGCAGAGAGTGATGATATTGCTGACAATCCGAGAGGGAGGCAAAATATATGGTAACGAACAATATACAGATGCTGTGTGATTTTTTTCACTCGACTTTTACTGTCTGTAAATCTGCAACCTCACGGCTTCTTATTTAAACTTGAAGTTGTCTGTAATTTTATATTTCCGCCAGGAAAAGTCTTAAACTCCGCCGCATTTATTCTTTCATCCTCGATTGCCACCGAGTCTAATTTCCTGATCATATTGAGACTGCTCTGTGTGGCAGCACGCAATTCGAAATAGACGCGTACTCGGGAATGTAGCTGCATCGAGATTAATTTGCTTCGCACCAACAGAGACACTAGTTATCTATGGCTGTAGCCCCGACAACAATACCGATTGATGGTCCTGCAATAGTGGATGTTGTTGTGATTCCAATCACACCAAGACCCACTGTTGCTGCCGCAGCAAGCCCACAAATAGCCTCTATAATCAAGCATGCGAGTTTGTATTGTATAATCATCGCAGTTATCTTGTTGATTTTATTTCTCAACTGTTGTTCTGCTTCGATTATTTTCTTCACGCCGATAAGACCCAGGACCTGTCATAGTCCTTCTATCAATAAGACAATCGCGTATTTTAATTTCACGACAGGATGACCTTGTCCGTTCTCTTCATCACGTGCACGCGCAATAAGCATGCGCACGTCTAGCCAGTTATTCTTTTTGACTTGCACAATTGTCATGCAGTTACAAAAAAACCTTCTGCCTCGGAAATACTTACATCTCCAGTGATCGTGCGTTCTGGTTGTCTGGCACCCCACTCATTAAAAGACACATCGACTACACGATAACCTTTGACACCTAACGATCATCTTTGCCCAATAACTGTCAACCGGACAAGTGCATCCTTGTTGAATAACAGTCAACACCTTTATTTTCTTAGTTGAGTCAGTGTTGGCTTAAAATATTCGATGGTGAATATAACTGTGGTGGTCTCATCGGTGAACGCCACTTCGCCATTGTAGAAGCGATTCCGGAGAGTTTTGCATTTGTTGCAGCAGTCAACGCTTGAACATTTTCATGTGCACGTGCGATGATTCCAAGTTGGGCTCGAGTTGGATGTGGCACATCGATGTGACTCCAAATGGCAATTTCTGCTTGGCCCTTAAAAACTTATATGACTGTTCATGTGAGGGTCTGGTAACACCAACATGAGGCCGATATTTTCGAGAAGTGGAACAAAATTGTTATGGATATTAATATCCACTGTCTGTTGGCCCAAATTTCTCAACCACATCATTTCAATCAGATTCCATTATGTATATAATAATGACAAAAATCTAATTTTAAATACAAACACCAAAGACGGTTACCTACTCGTCAGGATATATGTTGAGTGCTTCGAACTGAATTTCATCTGCGTTGACCAATGATACTGCTACTGTAATTGCAAGAATTTACAGTAGAATTGTCTGGCTTGTAAATTTGTGATATTGCTGGTACATAATCAACACCAGGACACCGCTTATCATTTATACACATTCCCATTTCAACCTTTTACTTCCAGTCATGGTAAACAAGTATGATCCAGACTCGCGCACCTTTAAGATGTGACGTTTAGGTTTATGGAAAGAATTTTCAATAACAAAACCTAAAATAAGTCCAATATTTGCTATTACTTTTTCGTCCGTGTGCTCTTGTTCTTGTTTGGTTAATATCCCGATAACTAAGCTCCATGAACTAAGTACACGAGGTGGTGAGGGCGCCTTAGCGATCTGCTGATGCACGTATTGTTTTATCCCACCAATGCTTGTATCAAAATAATCTTTGATAAACGCAACCGACACGCCGCTGTCTCTAGTTTCACTTTTGTTAGTGAACTCAACCAGATTTGTCTACCACAAAGTCGCCCTTTTGAGCTTGACAATAATATATTGGATGTCCACGTTTGATGTTTTCAGCCTGCAAGATTGGATAAATCCGCTTTGGTGGAAAAATCGGCTAAGATACAAATCAGCACCGTGTCATCGAGCAGAGGAATGACCGTAAACGGTTATAGACGTGGTTGTAAAATACTATTACACATACTTTAATGTGAAATCGATAAGTGCTTGCGGGGTCAACGAACGTTCCAGTATCCGCAATGCTTCAACGACAAGATGGCCGCATATGTTACTGACCAACTGTGCTTGAACTGACATAGTCGAATGAAACAGCGGTAGACTATTCTGTCGTCCACGTCGGATAGAGCTCCGGGATAAATAATTAACCACCTCTACTGGTGGTGCAAATTCATACTAGTCAAACTACAAACTATGCGACCCAGTGAGTACGAGGCCCTGTTGATGAATCTAGACTGACGTTGCCAGTTTCGCTTGTGTATAGCTGTATAAGTTCATGTATAACAACATGAAAATATTTGATCCATTTTGCCATCGCCAGAAAATCAGGATTGGTCAATGAACATGTGATCTTTTGCGGCTTGGCAATCGAAGACCTTTGCCGAAGGGTATTCGACGATTCATGCCTGGTAATCGAAGGGATCGTCCTGTATATGCCATTCCTGATGCAGTTCTGACAGCTCCTAACGCTGCAGATTTCTCAGCCGCTGGAGCCGCTTATACCAACAACAACACTGCAGCAAGGAATGAAAATTTTCTACCGGTCTTTTGCGTCTGTGCCACCTCTGACTTGTATAACTTTAAAAGTTACTGAATGGTTTTTGTATTTGACAGCATTAAGAGCGAGAGGCGCTTGGGTCAGCCACATGGGGACATTACCAGTTAATTTTGCTGCCAACAATTTCTGTGCAACCCCATAATTGATTATTTTTTATTGTGAATTATTTTTTCCAGTTGGCTTTGAGAGAAGCGGACCTTCACTTCGAGATTGGACATTAGTATTCAAATAAGTAGGACGTTCAATTATGAATGTTACGAATTTTTGACAGGTGCATCAAAAATGACCAGCACCATCCAGAAACAGCGACTTGTAAGAAAGTATATACATATTGCATTTGTAATTAACACTACCAGCGTTACCGACACATGCATGAAAATATATGTCGACAACAGAGTGCCTGAACAACTCCAGATGTTCCAGTGAAAAGTAATAAATCGGGTACGGTGTGCGAAGTCATGTTGGGAAATCTGCAGACCCGTGTCGCCGGTCCATGTATTAACATAGACTGTGACATCCAAGTGCAGAATGATTGGCATGGGAGTAGCCGAATTTCTGACCGTTTAACCGTAAAGAGACCTCAGTCACTTCTAAGTTGTAAAATACCATTTTAGTCACTACCTGGTCAATATGCCAGGAACACGTGTTTTGGTGGAGTAAGACCATACTGCCTGCTTATTTACAAAGTAAACTGCCCCACAATACCAGTGGGTGGGTATGAGTCTATGGTATGTGCAAGAAACGGCAGCGTTGATGGTTCTCGACTCCATAAACGATAACAAAGCGTGAATCTGTGCCCAGTGAAGGGGATTACACGGGCAGCCACAAAAGCAGTGCATCTAATACAACATTGCCAGTAGGAGCACCTGCATCACGCCAAATGGCACCAATGGAGTTGATTTTACGAAACAAGGTGACCATGTGTTTTGTTCCAAATGTCACCTTGCTAACATCTCTGCAAAACAGAAATATGTGACTGAGGGAAATGGCTCACGAAAATCGTAATCAGGCTCCGCGAAGTTGTGCTCGACGCTATGCAAATCCCAGAATAAACTCAGGATAAGGAAACGCGAAAATCTTTACAACTGAATTAGCATCACCATAAGCATTTCGAGGCCGTTTGATTATATTTGCTCTATGATCTACATGATTAATTGCATCCTTGGCAAACATCATGGTTGGATCAAAGGTTCTCGTATAATCATCGCTGTATCGGGGGAGTCCCAGAATCGTCGTGGCCACGTCAACGTTGTCTAGAATGGATTCGATTTCCATTTCATCGATGGAGCATCGTGCAATGTTGAACAACGCCATGGTGCCATTGTTAACAATTCCAACTTGGACATTGGCAACGTAATTGGCATTGTTCTCGAGCACCAATTTTCCTTCCATTTCCAAAAATGCCTGAAATGGAAGGAAAATCCTGGAGGTGTCTTGCACTTGTAATTCTATTTTTAACTGACTGGAGTCTCTGGATAGGTATGAGTAATAGTGAAAATCTTGTTTGTTTCGATCCAATTTTACGGGCGTTACCGTGTCAAATGCTGGATCAAATACCTGACTGAACTGGGCCATTGCAAAATTATAGAGTATTGATTTTCTTTAATACCGTGCAAAGCCACTCACCATGGCCAGATTTTCAGTTGCTGGATCTGACAATAGCTGATGTGGGGTGGGGTGGGGTATGGGTGCGATAATGATTTTACTAAATGCAGGCGGCATTGATTTAGCTGAAGCCAATGTAACTGGGACCGTTTTTGGAGCTCCTGTTATTTATCGCAGTACTCGATAACGAAGCGCCCTAGCCGTCTGCGAGCCTAGTTGTTTTAATCGATCCACAGCGGCGCGTTTGACACTATCCACGGCGCGCATGGCTATTTGTTTAGCGATGGGTTCAGCGCGCTAGGCCATAGCTCAGAGAACATTTTGGTACGCCTGCAGATAATCCACGAGCAACATCAGCGAACCCAGTTCCGTAATAGGTCACGAACACAGGTTTTCTCGCACTAACTACGCAAATGGGATTCACTCGTCCACTCACGATTGTCATTTTTATAATTAAATGTCAGTTTGGTCTCAATGTACAGTTGCATTGTGAATTTTCACGTAGCAGATCCACCTTGTGCCCGACTTGATCCACCAGGGAAAAATGAATATGAGTCAGCCGATTATTATGGCAAGGCAGATACTCAGGTGCTGCTGGAGTAATTATGATAAGATGCCTGGTTCCAGGGTGGGTGAGAACCCAAACAAAATGTAACCCTGTACAACTAAATTAACCTGCGTCGTTGAGGTAATTCGCTTATCAGGCTCGATATGATATCCCACAAGCAAGAATCTTTTCTTCTCTGGAAACTGGCCAGGCCAACCTAACATTGACCTTATGAACGATTCCGCAATATCCACCTCATGCGTTTGAGATTTGATGGCAGTTAAAGAACTGAGTGTGGACTCATTGGCACGTGTGTACATTTTGGAGTCCTTGTCAGTTACTACATAAATTCTTCGTCAAATTTCTTCATGTATTGATCCTATGTCGTCCGCGTCAGAACATAGTTCGATAATATTCTCGTTGGCACCAGTCTGATGAAAACACAAATGAACTGGTCGCGGGCAGGCTACCAATAGGTTGGGATCGGATATTAAGTCAACTTTAATACACTCGCAACGGGACTGGGGCGGTTTCAAATGTGCGTAATTCCCTAGCTGTCAGGGGTGCAGAAAAAAGCCACATTGAATTCTGGTTTGGAGGAGGAGATGGTAATCATCATGGTCACGCTCTGGGCTGTATTTATGACCACATGTAGGATATATTTCATGCAGCACACGAAGTGTTCGAACTCATCATCGGCGTTGTATATTTCATGGATATTTCAACAAGTTCATGCATCAGCGCACTGTAGGTATTTCTGTCCATGAGATCATTAATGAGCAACCGCTGACAAATCGATGTGGCTTCATTGATGACTTTGGAGGCAGTGTTGCCCATACGAACTGATGTCACTAACATTGCCAATCCACAAGGTTGTTAATGCCACACAGCACATGACCCTCTCCTTTTTTGGCGGAGGATTTTGATCCTTTGTGGGAGTGGGTCTTCCTAACATCTGTACCTGTTTGTCTATCCATTCTGGTTATTTTTGCAATGTGGGAGATAAAATAATCGGTGAAAGTTCTTTTTCTTCGTTTATTGGTGGAGGCTTCTTAAGTTGGGGATGAGACGCGGCTGCTTGAACTGAATATTCTTCTACCTCAATTTCAGGAGTAAATAATGGTCGATCCGAATATTCTTTGTCGTGGTATCAATGGGTAGTGTATCCACACAATATTCTTCTGTAGGGGTAGTTTTAAAGGTTGGTTGATATTTTCTTGTTTTGTGCAGGAGATAAATAAATGTTGAATCGCTCGAAGAGTTCTGTACTTTTGCCAGCTATATCAAATCAAGTATATTATTATACGAGTTAAATACCTTGCCAGAGGCTATTGTTGTCTCAATAAATTCCACGTGAACCCACTTGACACAAACATTTGTATGTCCTTGGACGGTTGTTTGATAATTAAATCTCTCCTGTGGGGTGGATGTTAAGATCTGCACGGAAGGAGTCTCTGAAGGTCCACTGGCAACCTTCTGCATTAAAAGTTTGTTTTGGTGTATGTATCAACGACCGGTATCTGGCCGGTGGTGAAGAAAATGATTTATCATGTTCTTTTTCTTTGACTTCAGCCACTATCTCTGTCTAGCGAGTAATTACCTCTGCCGTTGCTCTTGTGACTTTTTTGATAGCCTTAGTGCGTACCTACTGGCTCAGGGGCTTCTTCTATTCCAGTAAGCGCTGCCACTAGTTCCTCTGTGACTTTTGTTGCTGTTTAAACCTCCTCAGCATATTCCGTAACTCCTTTGGTGAGTTTAATCAAGGATACAAATGTTTGTTCAAACCCGGATGTAAGATCGTCTCGTGCAGTCTTCCTCGACTGTAACATATATTTGACTTATTTGCGGCCATCTATTACATTGTGAATCAATTCTTGCTGTTCTTGAGAGGCTTCAAGGCGTCGTCTTTCGTACTATTGTATCGTATCACTTACACACATTTTTTAAAAATATTTTTATAGGACTGTTTGTTAAATTGATGCATCCTTGGGAGACATATCCACGATAATTGAGTGGCCCAACAGTCAAATCACTAGTTAAAAATATATACTGGTTCAAAGTAATCCGCTCAAAAATGTTTCGAAATTCATCCCACTTGTGGTCGGTGCATACAAAATCTAATGAGTGTTTCCAAGGACATGCGCGTCAATACGACATGATTTTCGATCATCACATCATTATATCGTCATACACAGAGATGTATGTATGTATGCATGCATGTGCTGTCTGTAACGCCGCCAACCAGCAGCCGCCGCTTATCGCCCTTATACTCGCGCCTTAGCCATATGTAACATAGCATATAGCCGCTATGCTACTCTTGCATATATATATATATATATATATATAATGGTCACAGCATCTTTTTAATTTATAATTCTTCCTTGTTAGTGTGTAGACATTGCTCTAAATATCAATTCAGCGTCTATATTTAGTGTAGTACAATTAAAAATGTGGTCTTGGCAGATAAGTCTTCCTTGTACATATATTAATCACTACCATAGATGGTGCCGGCCTGTCTAAGTGGCAGCAATATTACCACTCTTCTCAGCAGGATTTTCGTTTCCACAATCACTGCAGGCTAGATTAGTACGGAAATATCACTCTCTGACCTTATTGGATATCCTATGGATACACGGACTACCATACGAGATTCTAAACCTCATTATTGGATCAACCGCTCTGGTGGCCTAGTGTTTAGAGCGTCCGCCTGGGATGCGGGAGGTCATGGGTTCGATCACCGGCCGAGTCATACCAAAGACTTTTAAAATTGGTACGAACAGCTGCCTCGCTTGGCGCTCAGCATTAAAAGGTTTGTGTTAGGACTGGTCGGCCTGGTGTCAGGATAATGTGACTGGGTGGGACATCATGCTACATGTCTGCAACATGATGCCCCAGTGCAAGACATCACTATAAACTGCCACACTACAGTTATTGTAGCGATATGACTGAAAAATTGTTACATCTGCGATAAAAAATTCAAATCACACACACTCACACTCATTATTGGATCACTCGCGACACGTGGGTAATTACACCTCTACCAGCCCCTCAACAAAAAGTAGCCAAACATCTATTGGTGATTAACTTGTCATGGTTATTAAAGGTGAGGGCGGAGTTCCGGGGATCCATAGGGTAGCAAATGAGCAAAAGCCCCATTTCCATATACTTCCTATCTATTGTGCTTTGTCACCCCAATAAGTCTTTGAAATACACAGCTATCACTGTAAAAATATATTGATATATATATAGTAATGTTTCACCTGCTTGATAAGTGCTTGTCATCAACTGTATACATGTCGTAGCTACAAAATCCTTGAGAAAATTATTTCTAGTTCTTTTTGTGAAGCAGTAGTGTAGTTTCAGATGTACATGGGTGTAACGTTAGCTGTTAAATTTAAACGCATTACCGACCTAAATGCACTATATGTTTTGAGACAGAAAATTTGTATTTTCTCGTCTGCTGTACGTTAATATTATGTCTTATAGGACCTGCGGTCATAATTATGGTATAATGCAGGGTCGACTGTTTAATTAAAGCATAAATGAAACCTACAACGAAGAGGTGTTGTTACCGCTGTTGGAAAACTAACCCGAATTATTTGTTTTCATGTTATCGGCACTTAATACTATACCATCGGTGCTGGTTAGTGAGTAGCTTCCACCATTGCTGCACCAAACACTCGTTTCGTATGTTTCTTTACTGTCATTGTGGCTTATGTCTTTTCTACATAAAGTTAGAATGGAAAATATGAACCCAAACAAGACTACATTTGTTATGGTCCGGACGGTGATCCAGAGCTCTCTTCTCGTGTTCATCAAAGTCAGATAATCCTTAATTTCAATGCCAAATAGATCATAAAGAGTAAGGAAGTAGTCCTGATTAAAAGAAGATATAAAGGAATATCAGGATAAACAAAGTCACTCGAAATAAAAACGTTAAGAAAAGGACAGAATAATTAGTAAGAAATAAATGATTCTCACACAGTTATCCAGAGACCTATATCTTGTCAAATGATGTAACTGATTAATTAATCTAGAGGTGAAATAGTTTAAAACGCGATCCTAATATTTTTATATTTGTAAAATTTAGAAGTTAAGAAGGTGGTAATTATATGCAATAGTTAACAAAGCCATAACGAAATAAAGTCCCTAAAAGAGTGGTCTAGTGGTTATATATTTGCAATAAACGATAGTATGAAAGTTTGTTACAAACCTTTCAGCCATGGCACTACTCTTCTCCAATCACAAAAGTACTTTATTTACAATACTATCACTATTCCTAAACAATCGTTACTATATTTGTGCATGTAATTTAATAAATTAAGTCATAGATTTTTATTTGAATTTAATATAAACTTTTATTTTAATGCCATAATCGAAATTCATAAACAAATGAATGAACCATCAAATCGTTTAGAGAGAGAGTGGAAGAGATAAGGGAGTGGGTGATGACGTGCGATGGAGGTCACATGAAGAGATACGGGGTTTGGGTAGGGGAATCAGACTGGGAGACTGATCACAACCGATACAATAAATCATTGGAAGGACTGATATTTGTTAATATATGTTTTTGTTTGAGTAAAAAGAAAGTTTAAAAACAAAGTAGGGTTGTCTGGTACGTTCAGATTAAGTAACGTTAGCTTTTCGTCCAGAACTGGCTTTGGCCACGCTCAAGTCAATGAATATGATATAAATTAAATTAATGCGAATGGAAATGCTGATCAGTAATGTTTTCTTTTTCTTATCTTTCTAGACGTTGAGGACAATTCAGAAAATTACGTACGCCTAGTAGGTGGCCAGGTCGAGTACGAAGGCAGAGTAGAGATTAAATTTAACAATACGTGGCACACACTATGCGACGATTACTGGGATATTAATGATGCTAAGGTCATTTGTCGTTCCCTTGGATATTGGTAAGTTCTTCGATGTTATGATATCAACATTTCCTGTTATTTTAAGTGTCACGGATTCCTTTACCGATAGTCACGTAGACACAAATACATTATTATCTGTGAGTGTTTGGGTGTGTGTGTGTGTGTGTGTGTGTGTGTGTGTGTCTTATGCCTCCATCTCAACAAAGTCTATGCTCGGGAAATTAGTATGATTAACAAAGATACATATACCAAAGGTCGAACGTTTGCAACAATAACAGACATAAATGCAAAATATATGCACAAAGGACGACGGTAATAAGTAAATAAGAACACATATTTCTACGGTTATGTGCCAACATGTCTAAATGTAGACCTGAAATATAAGGACATTTTGCACGTTACTTATATTGCAGGATTGAATGCCCGCAGATATAGCATTATATTTATAACAGTAGTAAAGCAACCTCAAGACCATAAAATGCAGCTGTATCATGAGATCCAGATAAAAATCTAACTTTGAAGTGTTTACATGGATAGATTATATTTCGTTTTAAGTGAGACCGTTCATAGTTATAAGCAATATAACTCTTTTCCTTTTCATCGGTTTCATTGTCCATTTACCGAGCAATACAGTGTGCCTAGGAGAAGGAAACTTCGTGTACGTTCGTTTTTTTTAAATGAAAGAGAAGTCAGCCAAAGTCTCGACACGTGATCTTTCACCTTTTCTTTCAGCATTCATGATTTTCCTTATATCGTTTTAATTTTATTACTAGATAATTTACTCCTTTATGTGTTTGGAAAGCAATCAAGGTATACCGATCTTACACCGTATTAGATGATAGCTTGGCTTACTATTTCATCGATACTGTTCAACTTCGTGATAGCATATGCTAATATTTCAGCATGTTTGAAACCCCGTTTGACAAATTATTTTGTCATTCCATAGCGTTTAAACAACTCCGATTACTGCTTTTCTAAATTTTGTCATTAAACACAATTCAGGTGCCAAAATACTTAAATCAACCTAATATAGTTTCCTTCCTGCCTATAAGCAATTGAAAGGTTTATATGTTGTTTTATATTAATTTATTATACCTTTATGGTGTTCAATTTCGTTTATTAAATATTTTAATCGCTTTAGCTTTATGAAGACATGGTTGTGTTTTAATTGATGGCATGTATTTCACTGATCTAACCATACATATTGTATCCTTAGCCATGCTCAGGTACATTTCCTATAATGTAGTCTATTTTAAACTGGTTAAAAGAAACTGAAGTAATTATCTGTCCAACTTCTTCAATATCATTGTTGATGATATTTAAATGGTAACACTCAGAAGCTTTTTTTAAAAAGACAGCTGTTGGCAACATTTCAAAGAGAGCTTATTGTTGCATGATAAATTATGTTGATAACTGTTTCTTTCGACAGCCATCGTAATATTTAATTTGAAGTTTCTTTGAGCTCTGTTCACAATTTTGTCAGTTATAAGAATATGAGTATGATTGTCAACAAACTAAGTGACATATAATGGTCCGATTTCTCATATATTCGAATCCATTATTGAATGTGGTCCTATAGAGACTACATAGCTTCTTTACAATCATTTTTTAAGAGCACATTGAAAAGCTCAGTGGTAAATACATGCAATTGTTTTAGTGTCATTCGACATCTTATAATTTATTGAACTATAAAGGTTATCCAATGGGTGCGATTACACATTCATTCTGAAATATTGTATTGGGTTATATAAACATCAGATTGTGTCATCTCCTTTGGACGATTGTACACTAGGTCAGCATGTTCATTGTGCAGGCTATATTGCTGACCTCTGGTTTACTGTTGTCAAATCCAGCATCTTCAACAGTAAGACTGTGCTATTGATGTGTTTTACAGGCACAATTTTGATGAATATATAATGAAACATATTTTTGTTTAGGTCAGAGAAGTATGGCGCAAGAAACAGCTACACCGTTACAGACCATTTAATATATTGTACTGCTTTACATTTACATAATCGCTCCTATTGTGATTTTTGCATCATTTAATGTTCATTGCACACACGTTCATATTGCGGACTATTCATGTGCTTCTTTAAATACTCCGATTTGAATTCTTTAGGTTTCTGTAAATGTTTTCCAGGGTGTCTTCCAAGTTCAACTATGCATGGGTCTGTTTGATCTTCTGTAGTAACAGTGTCAGATTCTTCCTAACCTATATTAATATTTTCTCTTGAAAAAAGTTCGACGTGAACAAACCTTAGTCCCAAGAAGGTTTACAATAAAAAGTTAAATGATTCAAGATAGCAAACTTATGCTGGGTAAATTTAAGAAGTATTTCAACGGCATCCACGGTAGACGTCATCTTATAATAAAAAATAACTGCTGCAGTGATCATTAATCCAACAATAATGATTAAAGGAACAACCGCATAACCAACAAATCAACCCATGCAGAATTAGTTTTCTTCACGGTTTATTGTGGCAGAACCATTTTCAATTTCTCTTTTTAAATCTAATGTGAATTGTGTTATTTGCGTATGTTTAGATCTTTGTGTTCATTCAAACAATACATTTTACTCTGTTTAAAATTCTACTACGGGGTTTGGGTTGCAGACAACAATTTGCGCTCACTGATCATCTATAGTTGTGGCTTGTAGCCGTCTCCAAATAGAAGAAATTTGTACCCCACAAGAAAAACGTAAGTTTACAGTTATGCCTGAAAGTAATTAAACTGAATGCAAACAGAGGAAAAACCTAGAGGAAATGACAAATGTACATGGAAGTAATATAAGACTGTTTGATGTCATTTAGTCATTATATCAGTTAACTTTTACAAATGTGCAAGTCTTCCATTCGAATAATTGTGAAACTTTGATGCCCATTGTAAATAACATTTAGCAATGATTCGAAACTTTAGCAGTTCTAACACTATAACGATTTTAAGTATCTTATTGAATCTTTTTCCGTAACTTTTGTTCAACTCTTTTTGAGGCCACTGGTCAGGGGTTACGTAACAGTCTTTCTCCCTATCGCCCTTGTTTTAGTGCGGAAGCTGCCCTTATGAGAGTATTTAACTTTTTTGGATAGTTGAAAGATTACTGTCCTCATCCGCCTTGACTTGTCTGCGGTATTTGACACAATAGACCATGACATATTACTTCACCGTCTCCAGCATGCATCACGATACAGCCTTACTATGGTACAAGTCCTACTTATTCAACAGGATAGAAAATGTGTCTGTAAATGGACAACATGGCAGACCTGTTGATCAATGTTTTTGGTGGTCCACAAGGCTCTTCTTTTGGCCACTTTTTCTTTATTCTAAGCACTCAGCCGCTCTCAATTGTCATCGGTCGACATCAGGTGTTTCACCAATTGTGCTCCGATGACACTCAAATACATGTTGCATAGAGGTGAAGTCATGGATTACATGCAACAGGCCGCATGTGAATAATGATAAAACTGAAGCCATTCTGATCGCCACGCAAAGACTTCTCATTTGCATCCTTTTCCTCAAATAACAAGCATCACCAATACCAACATTAAATTCACATAGTCAGGACGAAACCTAGGTGTCACTCTTGACAGTACGTTCTCATTACGCAACCATGTAATGAGCATATGCAAGGCTGCATATCTGGAGCTGAGACACATTGCTCCATTCGCAATATCCTTTCGGTCGATGTCACTAAAATACTTGTGTGTTCCTTAGTACTTTCAAGACTGGACTATTGTAATTCACTTCTATTTGGTTTGTCTCGGTATCTACTACAGAAACTGAGCACTGCTATCACCTGCCATGTTACCTTCATTGATTACCCGTGCTAGCAAGAATCAAACATATAATACTATGCTACATTTCGACGACTGACTACATTTTAATATACTTATCTGACCTCATTCAGGTGTACACCTCATCTAGAAATTGATTCTCCTCTTCCGACTCTAGTATGTTCGTTGTTCCCACTGTTAGAAAGCAGTCAACGTTCTGCGGGGTACCAAGACCCAGCTATGTGGAACAAATTTCCCATAGACATTAGAGACAAGGACACTGTGATCTCATGCAAGAGTGTTCTTAATACTCACATAATAACTATAATAACAGAATTAAAGACTTCATACTATTTACTTCCTTAATTATATTCAGCAAGTTTTTGTTTTATAAGTTCATGGTGTTTGATTTTGTAATCTTGTCGTTAAATATGCTATTATGAGTTAACTAATATTGTAAAGCTCTCATAGCTTCCACAAGGTAGGCGTTGTAATAAGTCCACAATAATAATAATAATAATAATAATAATAATAATAATAATAATAATATTATTATTATTATTTTTATTATTATTATTATTATTATTATTATTATTATTATTATTATTATAGCTCTTGCCCATTATCCTGACACATTTATTTTAATACCTTTCCGTCAGAACCTCCTTGCATGACTATAGCGGGATATAATTTCTTTACTAAATCCTTAACATGACGTTGGTCTCTCGCCACGCTGGTTTTCCGTCCTTTGTTCAAACAGAGAATTAGGTCAAAACACACTAATTCGCTGCTTGATAGACACAGGAATCCTCTGTCCATTATTTTTGCACAATTTTGTATTGTTATGTCTCTTGCTGTAAATTGTTCCTAGTGATTCTAACATGTAGGGGTCCATAAAGTTTGGACGTCAAATAACAAGAATCTTAACACATTTGCCTCGTTGTCGTAAGAAACAGAAGCTGCTTTGGGAGTTGCGTGGGCAGTATAAATCGGTACTTTATGCAACCACATTCATAACAAGCACAGTAGTGGCAAATTGATGGGTTTTGTCCTTTTTGTAGCATTGATATACGTCATCGATTCTACCCCCATGGCTTGTCATTTTCGCGGATTATTAATGCTAATTATCCATGGGTTGCACATAGAATATCGCCTTAAAAGTCATTGGAATAGAAGCTGTGGCGTGTATCAAGGACCCAGTGTTGCTAAAATATGCAAAAGCCCTACTTTACACTACTATGAGTATGCTTATTTTGTTTTACTGCTTAAACCACATTTTGTGTGCAATTGGCGAGCTTACAGTTTAGTTGTACGCAACGTTTCGTTGTTATTTAATTCGGTTTTGTGTTAACACTCACCTATGGCTGACATATTCACTATTTTTAAACATGATTATGAATGTGATGGGGAGCAAAGACTTTGAATCTTGTTTTTATTTTCTTTTATTATGTTCAATCCATTTTGCCATAACGTGTAATAGGTATGTATGATATCAACAGGAGATCATTTATGTTCAGTAAAATACATATTGCACGGTTTATGTAGAATAATATATTAATTAAACTTAAACATGCAAAATACTTTTTTTATGTTTTGGAGTCTGTCCATTTGTATACTCACCTCCTCACTGACTACAAATATGATGAATCTTAGTGTATTTTAAGATATTTGTATCCACAGATAGAATGAACGAACGAACGAATGAATGAATGAACGAACGAATGGATGAATGAATAAATGAATGAATGAATTAATGAATGAATGTAGTAGACATAATTTTGACATGTTCCGCAGGTTAGAGCCGATAAATTTTTTTAAAGCAGGAAAACATAATAATTCCTGAGATGATGATATTAACACAGTTGCAACAACTCATTTATCCTCATAATTATGTACTTCAATGTATTCGAGATATATAATACAATAAATGTGTCTGCTCATGAAATAATTTCAGAAGCGTGTAAACTGTCGACCCTGGAATACATTCCAAGAGCTGTAACATACCGTGGTACACATGGGAACACATTATAACTTTTATATCTAGAGAAATAAGTTAATGCGGTTGCTTAACATCGCTATCATTTTTTGCACATTTATATCATTCTGGTCTCGATGAAACTATCTGAGAGATATAAAGGTCAAAATCTTCGAATCTTTTAAGAGAAGCACATACTTTTCAGGACTAAATCGTTGGACATCAGTGGTAGTATCTGAAATAGAATTTAATATATTTATGCAAATACAAAACTTTTTGCATGTGAAAACAGAATTGGGTAATAATAATAATAATGAGGACTTTGTATAGCGCCTAATCTTTAGAAGCTCTAAGCGCTTTACAAAATTTGACAACACTTAAAAAAACATATATAATGATATGATTACAAAAATCAAAACAAACACCACGAAATTAGAAAACAGAAAACATGCTGTAAATATTTAAGGTAAGGATAAATTATTAGATCTTTAACTCTTTTCTTGCAGTTGAAATAGGTGTTTTAAGAGCGCTCTTGAATGAGATCACTGTATCTTTGTGTCTAAGTGCAGTGGGCAATTCGTTCTGGTGTATACACATGGGTGAGGTCAGATAGCTATGTTGGACTGGAGCCCGTCAGTGAAACGTAGCACAGAGAACAAATTTTATGTTTAATTCTGGATCGTATGGATAGCCAGTGTTGGGTACAGAGCAGGGGAGAGGCGTGCTCTGATCGTGGTACTCTAAGGATGATCCGAGAAGCTGTGTTTTGAACTTTTTGAGGTTTCTAGAGTAGATATTGAGACGAACCAGACAGAATTGAGTTACAAGAGTCCAGTCTTGAAAGTACTAAGGAACACACAAGTGTTTTAGTGGCATCAACTGAAAGATACTTTGCGAATGGAGCTGATGCGTCTCAGCTCAAGATATGCAGCCTTGCATATGTTCATGACATGTTGGTGCAATGAGAGAATACTGTCAAGAGTAACACCTAGGTTTCGTACTGACTGTGTGAATTTAATGTTGGTGTTGCTGATATTTATTGTCTGAGGTAAAGGATGTGAATTAGAAAGTCTTTATGTTGTAATCAGAATGGCTTCAGTTTTATCATCATTCATCTGCAGCTTGTTACATGTCATCCATGATTTCACATCGGAAATGCACCTCTCTACGCCTTGGATGGTAGCTTCAGTTGGATAGCTAGATTTGTATATTTGGGTGTCATCCGCATACAATTGGTGAGACACTGGATGATGATCTATGACACTTGAGAGTGGCTGAGTGTATAGAATGAAGAGAACATGTCCAAGAACAGACCCCTGTGGATCACCGCAGCATAGATCAACTGGGCTGGAGTGTTTTCCATTTGCGGACACAATTTGTGTCCTGTTGACCAGGTAGGACTTGAACCGTAGTAATGCCGTATCATAAATGCCAAATACATGCTGCAGATGGTGAAGTAATATATCATGGTCTATAGTGTCAAATGAAGCAGACAAGTCAAAGAGAGTGAGGACTGTAATCTTTCCGTTATCCAAAGCAGAGAGAAGGTCATTGACTACTTTCAGAAGAGTAGTTTCAGTACTGTGGGAAGGGCGATATGCAGACTGTACATTGCTAAAAAGACTGTTTGAATTCCGATCAGATACAAGTTGGGATAGAACAACTTTTTCTAAGATTTTTGACATGAATGGGAGATTAGAAACTGGGCGGTAGTTCTTTAAATCATTATGGTCGGGTGTTGGTTTCTTCAGCAGAGGCGTTACAATGGCAGTTTTGTAAAATGATGGGAATTTTCCAGATAGAGAGAAGTATTAATAACATCAGTAGGTGAAGGCAATATTGGATCTAAGCAGTCAAGCATCAGTGATGTCGAAATCGGAGCAAGTTCGCATGACTTTGGTACACTCTTCATCACGATTGTACGTACTAAATCCATAGAGACAGGTTCAAATGCTGCTAACGGTTGCCGCTGAAATTCTGTATCGCAACTGTATGGTGACGACGAGTCAATTGAAATTGTGTTGTCAAGTTTATCTCTGATGGTTTGTACTTTGTCACGGAAGAAATTTGCATACAGGTCCGGAGGTCGACTAGAGAGAAGGTAGCTGGAAGTGGTATACATTTGTTCCTTGACATTAGATATAACCTCTGCAAAATAATATCGCATGCAAGCTGTATAGTAAATTTGGTGCACATATTGTGAATACTTTATAAATAATTATGGGGATTGCCTAAACACGTCTTTCATAATTCGACTATATCGACTATTATGTGTCACAACATTTGGCACTACTTACTGTCATGAAATATTGAACTTTATAAATATAATTGAATTGTGATATCTACAAATTTGTCCCTAAAAGTAATGACTTGCACATTCAAGAAATTGTGAGAAAATAAAATTGTCTGATAGGTTTTCATGACTGTCTTTTCCTAAAAAAAACTGAGATTTTAGATATCGAGCTAAATCCATTTCTTCAGAGCAGACTACTAAAGAATGAATTATCTCTAATTCAATATTCTAATCAAAATTATACCTTCCCAGAAATATATTTTATGATATGGTTTGCAACATTTGCCACATTTTACGCGCAATTATACATGTTGATAGCAGTTAAATGTGTTTTATTCCCTTTATTGATTTATTTCTCTTTAAATATTTAACAAAAACACCCAGCCCTACCTTCTATTTCCATAAAATATTCAGCCTTGTAATCAAAAACTAACTTAATGTATATTTCAGAATTAATCTTGCCACATCATTTGTGACAAATATTAAATAAAATAAGATTATAAACTGAGACATCACACTGCTAAATTATTCCGTTAATCCATTAAGAAATCCGTATTAAAGAGGTCCAGATGATGCCATGATTACATTATATCGTCATTGATATAATATCATACTTTTCCTAAACGTATCATAGGTCATAAGCTCTGGGAGAGATCGGAGTAAAACCACTTTTCCTTCTAGCAAGATACGTTTCTTTCCTAATACATACCCGATCATAATACCGAAGGAGTACTACTGCTACCTCGCAAATGCAGCCGTCCAAGATTGAAACAATTTAGCTAAAAAGCAAAAAGTTTTTTGCCCGCCTAGGTGGAAGTTAGATAGCGTGATCTCCCCTGGCTACCGGGTTTAGTTCCAAATCCCGTTAAATCACTACTGGAGCAGAACCCTTGCTGTCTATATGGGTGTAATTGCTGACAGACGGAGACGGTGTATGTGTATTTGTTATCGAACAAAACTTTTAATAGAAAAATAACTTGTTTTTTCTTTGAAAACGTTACCCAATCATGAAACTTTAGGACCATATTTAAGAGATGGAGGGATATATATCAGCTAACTCCGGAGAGACCATATCCAGTGCCCCAAAGTATGTGATAAAGCTTCTATATAACCCAACTAGCAGATATACCCCATATGTCGGGGAGGGGCTTCGAAAGGGAAAATATTTCCTCCATGGAAATCCGGCGGAAGTGGTTAAACCGCGTCCTTACGAAGTTGTCGAACGACTGGGGAAGGTTACCTTTTGGAACACGGCTATAGGTTCCGTCAGATCGAATGAAGCCTTCTTGGATGAAAGATCTTGGAGATGAAAGCTGGAGACGTGTACCCGTATCTCCATAAACGCATGGATAATAACAGTTAGAGAACATTTTCGCTCATATGCAATACTTGTCGCGACTATCCTAACTTCGTGATTTGAAATGTCAAGCACATTCATTGATAGTGGTTGGGGGCATTTCTGATATGCGTATCGAATAACCCATTTAATCCAGGACGAAAGTGTCTGTGTTGATATATCCTCGGTTTCCCTCTGAGTTGGCAATAAAAGCGTTATCTCTCTCGATGCACCAGCTCGGTCTTCCTCATGTACCACTTCAAAGCAGACAGTAATTTGTTACTAAAGTCTAATTACCCATGAACGGTAGAGTCGGTACAAGTAGGGGCCGTCATGAATAATACTGACTCATATTCCAATGGGACGTGCATTCGCTGATTTTGCCTTTCGTTCAACTCAACGAGGAGGGATGATTTAAATGAGAGGTGTACCTATGAACCTATTTCACTATTGGGTTTGATCCAATATTTCCGATTTGAGATAAACAATCCGAATGATGAGACACTCTGATTCGTTTTCGTCTTGCATTACCTTTGGTACATCATGTATTAAAGGAGAAATGTATGCATTTGGCCATTCCAATCTATAGAAAGAGTATCGATCATCCAGACTGGTTGGATCCGGGACGGATGAAGCAAAGGTTGTGATTTTTTTGACATTCAATCTTATCGCCAATAGGTCCATCCTAGATCGATCACGTTAGGCACCTATTGAGTAAAAATTGAAAGATTAAGATATCAATCTTTTTGTATTAGTTTGTTTTTGCAGAACATTGAGAACGACAATACGTTCAATATGGACTTGGGTTTGTCGTTGAAATCACCACTTTTTGAAAATCACAAACTAGGACAAAAGATCTGAGAATTGTTCCCGCCTTGCCGTTTGATATAAATCATCACAGTGGAGTTGTCAGAGAGAATGAGAATTACATTCTCATGAAGGTTCTCCAGCCACCAATGAAAAGCTTTGTGTATAGTTTTCACATCGAGAATGTTGATATATAAACACTGGCATATCGAAATAATATGTGGCCGCATCTGTACAGATGGTGATTGTCGGAGGATATACTTTTAGGGGTATGACCGACATGAGACCAGCACATTTTCCCTAGATTTTGTGTAAATGGTGAGAGTTTATCCAATGGCCAAAGGTTCGGCCTCTATTTGGACCACAGAATCAATGTAATGGAAGACCGAGAAGGCGACCTAGGACTAAGACGTCTGCTGCCACATTGAACAAACCCAATAGGTGAATAAATTCTCTAATGGATGGATTTTCCACCTAGGCAATTAAATTATCATGGAACTAATTCAGTTTGGTGTAAACTTAACTGTTTAGTATTATTATCCATGACTGACAATGTGTAACTGTTGAGGCACATACACAAACAATTTAGTGAAAGCCATTACAACCTGCCCCACATCTGGGACAAGCTGGTTAACATCGTTCGCATTCCATGTAGTGATATTCACAGTCAGCAGGGATTAGATCATTTTGCTGATGAAGTCATTAGTGTGAGGACGGAAGCTTCAGGTTAGCTTTCTCTGTATTGTTTGTGTATGTGCTTGAACAGATTAAATATTGTTAAAAATGGATAATTCAATTTTCGGTCCAAGGGAAGACATATTCTGTTTAATAGAATGTTGCGTTTCAGACCTAGATGACCGAAATCTTGAAATGTTGCGAGGTCGGAGATGTCCTTGTTCACAAGACGACTGAGAATAAGAAATAGTCTAACAGCTGATATCAAGTATTGGTCTAAAATATAACTTGCCTGGTCTATAATTTTTGTAGTTGAATCACTTTATTTGCTGGAAGCCATACGAGTGGGATCTTTAAGTCACGCCTCTTGCATCACTATACTGACTGCGTAGTTTCACCCAATGGACAGAACTTATAACCCATTGTTGCATTCCAAGAGTAGATTGAATGCGCTTCGGTGATGAACAATTCCATAGGCCGTGTGTGTAACTGAAGAAACTCTAGGCAAATGATGAAGTGCTCTGAAAGTGATACGCTGTCTCCCGGAAACTACTTGTCGGGTCCATATGTCATCATAGCAAATCTACTCAATTTAGAAGCAAAAGATTGGAGTCTTCTTCTGTCAGGATATGAGAGAACACGGGGGTGGGGCATCGTGAAAGTGGTGTCAGTTGAGAGAGGAAAGTCTGGCAAATATTGCCTTTCCTTTGTCTCTTTTCTACTTTAGTTCGGATGACCTGCGGTTTGCGACGCTTGTAAACTCGGTATGAATGCTTTCCAGTTGCCTGTGCTCTAGGGATGTCTTGCGATCTTTGTTTACTGCCATGCAAATCCCTCTACTGTACCTGAGACTGTGACGGATAGAAAGATGACATCCTTGTTGGCTTGTTTGTGAATTCCTTCAACCTGATCATTAAAGTGGAGATTGGATGATCAAAGTGGAAGTCGTAGATTGGACTAAGGAAAGTGCAGGTAAAGAGCATTGCATTTCATTCAAGCATTTGCAAGTTTGTAGTTGCAGTTGTTGCTACGGTGTTAGCATGTTGGGTCTCTATATTTAAGAAGTGGGCCATTCTATAAACAGGCTCACACTCATGTCCTGCGAGATTCAGAGTGGGAGTAGGTTAGCTGCGTTTCGCCTCATGAAGAAAACGCTATAGATATTAGATGCAACCTTGATCAACTTATGAGTATCCGAATGGAACACTGGTGTGTGGGGCTTGTAGATCGCCGACTGCATTACGAAGGAAGGTGTTGCGAAAAGAAAATGAGTCTGTAGACGTTTGTAACTTGTAACTGACTATGTAATCAGCTCAAAATTGTACTAACTCGATCAGATTGTGAAGGTAGTTGAAATTAAGTTCTTTATTAGTCAATGATCACCTGATGTCGTAACAGTAGATCATGCAAGTCTTGGAGAGGAATGAGGAGGA
>JAECUM010052979.1:0-10442 GCA_016617855.1 Megalonaias nervosa
CAAATCAATTAGAGCAGGAGTATACTAGATTGAGCTTGTTGTTTGCACTTTCATTGCACGTTTCTTGTTATTTCTTGACCCATTGACATTTTACTGGGAAATATGCTACAAATAGTCTTTGAGTTGCATACAAAATTAATGGTGATGTGTCATATTTCATGTACAGGGTCATATCAGAAGGTCCAATTGTATACTTCATCAGTATCCTTTGTTTCTAGTAGGTCATTTCCTGACTTTTCTTGATATAGTCATGAAACTTTATGCACATATGTATCATTAGTTTCAAATTCGTTGAATTTTAGATTTAGGGTGATGTGTAATGGGTTACAGCAACAGTCAAAGGTAAACAGTCATTCTCCTACTTGGCCAATTTCATTTGTGTCATTTCTTTTATTTCCTGAACCTTGGAGATATTATTTAGAAACTTTGTTTCATTAACAGACAATATATTGCGTTCCATATTTATATTAGGATCTTGTATCAAAGTGACATTCCAGAATCTGAGCTAATATTTTGTTGAGTCCTATTTTTTCTGAAGCTTGTAATTTCCTGACAGTTTGAAGCATAGTCATGATCGTTTTGCATGTCATCAACTTAGCTTCATACATCAAGGATGTAGGTCATAGGAGATGGTCAGAGATCATACTTTGCCCATTTTTTAGCTAGAGAGCCATATGAGTTTATGGCATGGTTATGCATCTGCCATGCATTCAGTGTTGTCTGTCTGCATTTGCTATTGACTTCTCAAAGACTGCTGGGACAGTTTGGATCAAACATGGCAGGAATGTTTCTTAGGATATGCTCTACCACAAACTTTAATTTAACCCTTATCAGTGATGTTGCTTTCATTATATGGAAAGCCTAACATCAATTCAATTTCTCCATATGAACAGCTAAGCTAATGACACAGCTTGGTGGAATGTTTCTTAGAACATAATGTGTCCCAATTATGTCAGTGTCACTTCATTATTAACCAGTGGGAGACCTATTTTTAATTTGTCTTGAACAGCTGAGACAACTTGTATGTGCATGCCATAATGCAGAGAGTATTATTTGATGATGTCCATCTCTCCACCTATACGTCTCTTAATATTTTCTTTTGCAAACAAAATACAGTTGCCCTCCATGTACAGTTTCCAAGCTTTGTGAATGGCTTGCTCTTAAAGTAAGAAAGAATACTATCAATTTGGGAATCAAAACGCTGAAATATCAGGTCATTTTGACAAAAGAATAAGGGCAGAATGACATTAGCTCTACATCACAGATATGGACAGCACTCTGGATGATTTGCATTTAAGGTAAGGAAGAAGTCTATTGATACTGAGATCAGAGGTCAAGACAGAATAAAAATGGTTTCAGCAGAAGTTTCAGTTGTCTACATAGGACTGTTTACATGGTGCTGGCATAAAATGTAGCCTTGATTGTACACTATCAAAATTAGTTTAGAATGTTTCTTAGGATTCTTAGGACATACTTTATCAACATTGTGCCTAAGGTGGTTTTCATTATATCAACCATATAGAAAAACCATTTTCAACTTGTATGGAACTTAGTATGGATGTTCATTTGGATATTCTCTGCCATTTGGTTCTTTGTTGTGTTACAATCTACTGTGTTTCATACCAAAAAATTAATAAACAAGAAAATATAGATTATTTTCAGCATATATGTTTTGTGGGCACCTGCAGACTCTTTAAGCCTTTGCTTATTGACATTGTGCTGTTTTAAGAGAAACCTTGTGGGATGTTTGTTTGGTAATGCCCTTTTGATTTATTTTTTCATTTTTCTGCCTCACATTTATTCCAGGTACTTTAGTGTTCAAATTATATAGGTATATATATATATATATATATATATATATATATATATATATATATATATATATATATATATATATGTATCGAGGAATGTCATGTTGTAATACAGATACGTATATGCTGCTGGCATTTTATGACATCAATCCTGATGCAGCCAGTGAAGCAAGATTGATTACAGTAAATTTTATTTGCTCAGCTTCTTGAAGAATACTTGTAAGCAAACCTATGGCATGGGTGCAGTTTTGGGGCAAACAGGTTTTTCAGCTTAGCTTCTTGATGAATACTATTTGAAAGCATTTGTGTAAGGGGCATGGTTCAAGTTTTGCAGCAAACTTTTTTCTCAGAAAATGATTATGGTAGAGTTGCAAATCTTGCTGTGATGACAAATATCTGTGAGTACTAAAACACTTTTACAAACTTATGTCACCATGACCTTTATTGTGTGCTTCATTCACTAGGTTTTGGGGCTAGTTCATATCTAGGGCTCTGATCATGGTAGAGTCATGATACTTCGTACTGTAATGGATGTTTTTTTTTTCTGTTAGTATGTAATGGTGCACTATTCACATGTGCAGATTCAGTTAGGAATGTGACAAAACTATGAAAGAGTTTTATTTGTGATTTGGAATGGGAGCATGGCACACTTTACAGCTGGTTGAAAGTCTTCAAAGGTGACTGACACAAAATGATGTGCATGCAAGGCTTGTGACGATGATATTGATGCTTGCAGCATAGGAGATACTCCCTGAAAAGTTTTGATAGTTTATGGTTCTCTGGTAGTGTTGTGGAAATTGTTATCATCACTAACGGATGTCACAGTGACCTGTATTTCATGCCTCAGTAATATTAAATAAAATTTTGAGGCATTTTCATTTTTGAAACTAATGATTGTAGAGTGTGAACTTGGCTTTGAAATCCCCTAAGTATACCAAGGTAACATTTGGGTGGGTAAACTGTTTTACACATTACTGGTAGGTACTAATTAGAGAAAGTGATGGGCAAATCCTATTTTGTCAAAAAAGGATGACTGTCAAATGATTATATTTTGACAGAATCAATGACAATTACTTGAACATTATCTAGTTGAATAGTGACTAGAACTTATGACTACTGCTGTTGACTACATTTCATGCAGCACAGTCTTTGTTCATTTTCTAGTGCCCAAGCTCATTTCTTAGGTTTGTGAAAGATAAAAATAATGTAGTACTTCATACCACATTTTGCAAAGCATAACTAGATTTATGTGACCTCTATTTCATCTTCTGTTGACTCGGAAAAGTTCAACACCTCTTCTAGCAAGGGTGTGCAGGTAAAAAATGAACCTTTTATTATATGTTGTAGGTTTCATCACTTTCATTTATGTACTTCATAACTATTCTCTGAATAGTCAAACTAGTCTGTTATCCAGTTTTGTTATTTATGTTATTCATATTATTTTGCACTTAGTCTAATATATTGGTATTTTTGTATGATTTTATCTGTCTGCCAGTGATTATTGTGATGTATTTGTTTTTACCTCACTATTATAACAGATATGCATTTTACTGAACATGTATCTTGCTCTGCATAATGTCGTATTTGTTGATTTTACAGTATTTGAAATAATCTCATTAGATCGCTTGAAATTCTCATGCATTCAAGTTCACTGTAAGTCTGAATAATGGATGCAGATTATGTTTCTTAAATTGTCGGACAGGTCAACAAGATTATAACACTTATTAAACTTGAAAAAATACACAAGTATCATAAACACTTACTTATGGCAAAATTTAAAAACCTGAAGGTGCTCAGACTTAAAGTTATGGATATGGACTTTAAAATTTCTGAATAAACGTGCTTCCAAATGTTTGGATGATTTGATTTGCTTTAAACACAATAAACACAGTTTTAGATACTCAAAGATGTTAAATATCCCAAGAATAAAAACCTCAACATTTGGTCAAAAATCTTCATGATATGAAGATACCATTCTCTGGAATGATCTACCAGATCACTTAAGAGAACAATCAAATTTTAGCTCATTTAAATCATTAATTAATGGTATACAGACTGTGAATGTAATATCTGCAAATAATAACCCACACCCCTTGCCATGATGATGATAATTTTTTTTTGTATTATTGCTTTATCTGTCCTTGTCTTGTCAAGTGGTCCTTTCTGTTCATCAGGCATAAGCTGCTTTTAACCCTAATCTGGTGTTTCTGCATTAACTTTAAATTTTGATATTTTTTAATCAATTATGTTTTATTTTTAAATTATCCTTAATTTGTGGTTTTAATTGTTCCAGATACTGAATAAACTTTTAATGCAATGCCTTTTAAAAATACTTTATTTGCTCATGTTTCTAGTAATGCACTGGGTATTTTGTCCAATTGTTTCTGTGTATTATGTTTTTGCATGTCTTGCACGATGTTCTTTTTTGTATGACTCTATTGTTTTTTATGTAATGCCAGTGAAAAGCTCATTGTCAGTGAGACGCTCATTGTTTTAATGCTGAATTGTTTTAAATCATACCAACCTTAAATAAATTTTATCTTATCATATCTTATCTCAGCTTGTATCACTTTAATTTTATTACATTAACATATGTACATCATCATCATGGCAATCACTAAACAACAAAAAACAAGTCATCTATATTCATTTGTTTAAAAGCATAAGGTGTATTGTGAGTGCCTTGGTCTGTTCATGTGTGTCATGCTTGGTCTTTGCATGGTTTTGAAGGGAACTTCACCAATTTTGGTGAACAACTTTTGATGTAATCAGGTGCAAGACATGCTTTATAACTCCTAGGTGAAAGCTCTGAAGAATTGATTATTTAAAAAATGTTATTAGAGCATTCAAGGCAATTCACATAACTGGATACACAATAGAATAGTGGTTTTCAGATCTTTTTATATGGATCTTGAGATTAAGGCTGCAGCTTTTGTAAGTGGGGTAGGGTGGATCAGAAGGTCTGTTTGCAAATATGGCCATTACTAAGACATTTTTCAATGTTTACAAATAAAACTATAGAAACAGTTTAAATAACTGGATGTGCATCATATTATAATGCCTTCGGGTATGACTTTCAGCTAGTGCCACTGTAAGGGGGTTGGGGGTTGCATGGGTAAATTGGAATTGTAGTTCACATTTTTGTGAGAACATAAATTCAAAAGACTTTCTGAAAGACTTCTCTCCCAATATAAACTGATGCAAGATGTATTTTATTTGGGCTCCACTCCAGCCCTATCCTTTGCCAAGGTGTGCCAATGGATAAAACAACAAATTTCCACTGCAAATGTTAGCATGCTTTAAAATTTGGATTGAAGCATGTGGACTTGAGTGGCACAACCATTGATTAGCCTTATGCATTTTGATATTGTTTTATAATCTCACAACAGGGTAAGTATGCTCTTGTTATTCTTACCATATTGATATTACAAATTTTTTGTTGTTTGTGGTATCAGTGAAAAAGCATGCTGGTATTGGACTTGGCATGTGTCAGGCAAGATTATCAGATACTTTTTTGTACAAGACTGTGGATTAATTCCAGTAATCACATGCATGTCCTGATTGCTATTTGCAATATATTGAAACTGGTTACTTCTCACTTTGTATAAACATATTATATAAAATAGTAGTACAGTTATCATGCTTCAACATTAAAAATGTTTAATTGTTCAGGAGTAAAGCATAGAAATGGTGATTTGGGCCATTGCTTCACACTTTTAAGCTTTTTCTCTAGTCACTTGATTTCATGTCTGGATAGAAAGTTGCCTAATTTTGTATGATGTTTCACCACATAGGTAGATGATGATGAATGTTATGAATCCTGGATGCAGCCCAGTTGGGGTGCAGGTAGAGTTGTTATATTTTCAAATCAAATATGTGATTATGCTTGTACCCTGAGCTCTGCTTACATGAACTTGGATTAAGCAGTATGCATATGATGATTTACCCTGATACACTTACATATACAACAAAGGTTTTCAGTCATAAATGTAGCCCCAGCTGGGGTAGATTTACTATAACAAAATCACATTTTTTAGGTACTATGGGTGATTATATATTCATACAAATTTTTTGGAGAATAAGTAGATGAAGATTAAATAAGTTTTCAAATCCTGTTTGCATCCAAGGGGATGGTTAGGAAGCCAGTTAGGAATGATATATGGTTGGATCAAGCAGTGTAGTTATTTGTAATAGTTTCCATTGCTAGTTTTCATTTATAGTGAAATCCTGCTATGGGATGAGGGTCAGTATGCATGCAAAAAAAGGATTGTGGGGATAGAAGCTGATGCAAAATTATGTGCTTCATTGGTATAGTTATTATCTTAAATCTGCATAGAAAATGAGAATACTCGTGTAGTGAAAACAGAAATTGCATGTACAATATTCTACTTAATTCAGAGAACCATGCATTGGTACATACAGTATGTATGTACATGTCTAAGGTATAGCATGAATAGTTGAAGTACACTTGATTGACATGTGTACACACCAACTCATCTTGTTGCATCCATAACAGTGAATCTGTAATAATTTCAATTAAAGTATGCAAACAGAAATATAATATTGAACCATTTTTTCACACATTATTACATGTCTGAATTCAGTGCCAAAAACATAATTGAAAAATTACATAAGGATTGATGAAGCACATTTATGGTTAGGTGTGGGTGCACGCGTCTATCTCAAGGTCATTAAATGGTATCGGCAGGGATTTCATACTGCTAGAATCTGAATACTTTGTTGATTTTGAAAAATGGATATGATTTTCAGTTACTGTCATGGTTGCTCAGATGGTTGTCTTGTCAAGACCTAAATCTCAAGCCAATTGTGTTTAACACTTAATCCTTCCAGGGCTTCAAGCTTCTCTATTTTATAACAGTAAAAGTTATATTTCTGTGTACTGTAATCCAATGTAAATACCCACTAATTACCACTTTGACTCCTTTTGTTTGAATGGCTACAGCAACAATAATTGTTAATGAACAAGGGGGTAATTTTATTGGGAATGGGCAACATAATTCAACGATCAACTAATTCTGTGATGGTTCTGTGACAACACCACCAAGTTGCATGACCATGTTTTCAGCTTTTTTCTGTTTTTACAGGTAATTACCCCATAATTTGAACAACCTTTAGCGTTAAGATTGGTTTCGATGATTAGTAATGACTTTAATAGATTGATTTATAAATTTAGGGCTCTTTTACCAACCATTCCTTTGTTTGGTGTTTGGTCATTCATGCCAGTTGAATAAGCAGAGATATGTCTGCTATAGTTTGAACAGTGATTGTACACATGATGCATTGAAAACAAACACCAAGTATACTTAATTACTTTCTTGTTGATGGGTCAGTAATAATAAAATTATCAGTGTTTTTAGTGAGCTGACATCTTACAAAATAAACCATTTGTGGTGACTTGTTTGAATTAAGTTTGTTATCATTCCAACTGAATATTTATCACATACTGTTTGCATTGAAATATTGATCAGTATTTATGTTACTTTAACAAAATAGATACATGTAATTAAGGAGTCAATAAACTGTTCATCTGCTTATTTGACATCTTTTTGTAATAAATTTCCCTTCTTTCAATGCTATTTTTTTTTGGGGGGGGGGCTATTCAGCTCGCGAAACTGTAAAACGGGAATTATATAGTGCATATAATAGATGCAAAATTGATTAATATGGCAAAGAAGGTTGAACGTATCCCTTTTTGTCGATCAGTAAAAGTGCAGAAAACTATCCTAGGACATCGTGTACTGGCACATTATTGAAACCGTCATTTGACTTTAAACTGTTAGTGCTGAAAACTCTCTTTTGAATGTCGTATACTGGCACATTATTGAAACCGTCATTTGAGATTAAACTGTTAACATCTATCTATGACATCAATTTGTATGGACATATTCCATCATTCCTATTTCTCCTCTAAAACCTTGGAAATAATCAGCAAGATATTGTTATATCTCCTACAAGAAGGCTGATAAGTTAATGATATGGCCATTGGTTCAACATCCATTGTGCTTATCCTGATATACCAGACCACTCCGGTGGCTAAGTTGTTAGAACGTCTGCCTCAGATGCGGGACGTCGTGGATTCGAACCCCGGCCGAGTCATACCAAAGACTTATAAAAATTGTACTAGCAGCTACCTCGCTTGGCACTCAGCATTAAGAGGTTAGTGTTAGGACTGGTCGGCCTGGTGTCAGGATAACGTGACTGGGTAGGGCATGATGCTATATCGGCCTGGTGTCAGGATAAGGTGACTGGGTGGGGCTATAAACACAAAACACCCTGATATACCAATATTCTTGAATGTCCAGGTATTCCAATGATGTAATCCAGAATGTCTTTGAATGAATTCACAAAAGTCCAAGTAATGTATCAATCCGAAGTCAGTGAGTAAATCCAGTGAATAATTGAAATAATCACCCTCGAAAAATGATTTCAGCAACACAACTGTAAACTCAAAAGATTCGTTGCGACTAATCTAAACAAAAATCCATTATTTCTTTATCAACTCCCTATTTATACAAATTTTTACTGGACCAAAGACACAAAAATGTGAACCACTCCAACAGGAAAACCAGTTTAATTGTAAGCAAGGCTTGACCTTGAAGCTCAATTCTAGTAAATATCTTGCTTAAAACTTACAATTCATGGACAAATGTACGGTATGCAAAAGCTTCACAATCCACAATCTTGGACAAAAGTCGAGCACACAGTATAAATTAAATATACATAACAGGTGTTAAACTGTTGTGTTTGGTTTGCATTAAAAACTGTTGACCCACTGAGCTATTTTATAATTACAGCTTAAGCATTTCAGTGTTGCTTATACTGAATGCATGACCACGTACATGAATGATGTCCATTACTTATCATTGACTGCGGCAGTAGTGCCTATTATTTGCATACAGTCACATTATATAGTGTCTGCGATCACTCTCTTCTGGAAAAGGGAAATTAACTGTTGTTTTGAAGGAGGTCTCTTTTAGAGGCTGTGGAACATAACCAATGGTTCTAATACCAGACCAAATGTTTTGATAAACACCACTGTCCCTAGTCACCATCCTGTGTGAAGTACATGTCAATCTTTTGTTTAGTTTTTGTATCTGCTAGTCACTTCTTACTGGCATTTGATGCTCAGTTCTCAGGGCCGAAACAGGTCAAGTGTTATGGAGGGGGTCCGAAATTGCAAATGTCTAATCTCTAAAGGAATGCTATTCATTCGATGTGTCTGCTTACTCAAAATGTGCATAATACATAATAAACATTAGCAATAAGAAAACGATGAGCAAATTTCAAGTGACTACATTTGTGTGTGTATATATTTTTATTGGTTTCTGTTTAGCCGGTTTGGGGTATGGTCCGGGCACCCTGGATCCTCCCTACCCGGACCTGGCGTTAATGGGGAATATCTACCACTCCTTAGTCAGAGTACCCAGGCCTTTGAAATGCTAATTCTTCATGGTTTTCAGAGTCACTACTAAATGACCTTGGGACAGGCATGTCCAAATGAAGTCAAGGCCCTAGAGCCCACACTAAGTAAATTCAATGTGCCCAGGCTGATACAATTAACCCCAGGGCAAGATAGATAATCTGAGGTAATGGTAGCTAAGCATCAAGCAATATCATGTTTCAGGGTCCATATGTTTTCCATTGTGGTTGTGTATGGAAAGCATTAAGACGTCAAATTTGGGCCAGTCCGGGGGTGGTGATGTATTTTTCTCAAAAAGGTCACAGTTAATTCAAAAGGAATAAAACATTTGCAAACTAAATCGTTTGTTTATGGTCTCCCAAATGACTCTGTTGGCATAAATATAAATCATGGTCATTTTTTGTGCTAGAATATAAGCATATATGCTTTAAGTGGACCATCCTTAATTTGCAGCATTAGGTAGACCAAAATGTATCTTAGTAATTATACAAAGCATCAAAATATCTTTAAAGATTCTAAAAAGTAACCAACATTTATATGCTTTTTACATATTGAATGTTCAGTTTGTGGTCTCCCAAATGATGAAGTTTGGCACAGATATATATCGCGGTCTTCATTATGATAGAATTTAGGCATATATATTTCTAAAAACAGCTTTAAGAGGACCATCCTAAATTTGCAGCGTTAGGTAGACCAAAATGTATCTTAATAATTATACAAAAGCACTGACCAATCTACTAAAGATTTGTTGAAGTGACAAACATTTATATCCTGTTTACAACTTAAATCTTCAGTTTAAAGTCTCCTAAATGGTGCAGTTTGGAATAAATATATTTCAAGGGTTTCATTAAGCTAGAATTTAAGCATATATAATTTTAATAACAGATTTAAGCTTACCATCCTAAATTTGCAATATTAGGCAGACCAAAATGTATCTTAATAATTATATAAAGCATTCAACTATCTCTAAAGATATGTTAAAGTAACCAACATTTATATCCTTTTTACAACTTAAATCTTCAGTTTAAAGTCTCCTAAATGATGTATTTTGGCTTATATATCGTAGTATTCTGTATGCTTAAATTTAAGCACTGGTCTCCATAATGCTGATAATGAACATAATTTAAGTAGACCGTTTATCTTGTATATTTTTAATGATTGCCTGGAGCATTGAAACCATGCAATACAAA
>JAECUM010052980.1:0-14675 GCA_016617855.1 Megalonaias nervosa
TATATATATATATATATATATATATATATATATATATATAGTATTTATGTGTTCATTTTCTCCATGAAATTCATAACTCCTAATAGGGATTGTTTAGTTATGTAATGAGTAACCAGATAATTGTTGATTATGCGGCTTAGACTGTATTGCCATCAAAGGATAAGCAAAACATGGGTATCACTTTTGGATGGTGCTGGCGTAGGTGGCAACATAAGCTTTTCATATTGTTCAATTTCTCTGACAGTACTCCATATGTATAGTCTTAAAATTTGACAGTTGTATTCACTGTGTAGGGTGCTGCACATTACATGCAAAAGATCACAGTCACCTACTTTTCATGAGCCAGTATCTTACCTGGGTGTTTTTAAATATGGCTTTATGAGGTAGGCAAGGAATAGCATTCTGTAAAATCCTTTTTATACTTCATTTATTCCAATAAAATTAGGTAAAGTATGAAAAAGTGATAAAATGCTCATTTCATCTCAACCAAAATATACAGCTTTGGGCAGCAAGAATGTTTGCAGTGCTTGTGACAAAATATCACAGATACATGATATAGCATGTAATTATTATCCTGATACAACTTTTGATGCCTTTTTTGAAACTTTTAAAATGGCTGCATAAGCAATTAAAGATTTTGAATTTCAGATAATACATGAATCCCATGGCCAGAGACCAAGGTCACTCAGTAGTGACAACTTGTATTGCATTTCCATTTTAGTTGAGCTCACCTTGGTCAAAGTTTGATGTGGTTATGTTACTTGATATATGGATACAGACATCTTGGTGTTTACAATGCCAATTTACCCAAACTTGTAGGGTGCCGCTGACATGCAGACTATGGCCAGCTACTTGTTTTGCAAATTACTTCTGGATTATTAGATTCCTAGTATTTTGACTGGTAATGTTACAGACCTGTATCTGCTTCCATAAACAGAAATTTACATGAGAAATAATAAGTACTGTCAAAAATTTTGTGGGCAACATGTGAGTCATATAATTTTGTGAAGCTTAGATTGGTGTTTTTAGGAGAAATTTCACCTGCTGGAATCAAGTTTAATTTATCCACGGTATATTTACCTCTCATTACACTTATGACAGGTTTCTGAATTCAAGAATAAACTTATGCTACAAAGCCAGATCTTATTCACTGATTTTCCCAGATTTATTTTTGGTAATTTTTCCAGATTTATTTTTGGCAGGACAGCAAGAGTATCATCTTAAGAAAACCATGGTTATCACTGTAGCATCAAAATTATGAAAGACTGGTTTTTGAAGACCTGATCCAAGTCTGGAAAAATATGAGAATTTTCTATATTCCTAAAATGCAAATTTCATCAAAGTGCCTAAAAGCATTCTTCACATTGTACATAAGATTAAAGGCAAATTACAGACAATTTGACTTGCCTGGCAAAAGTCTTAACATGTCCTAGACTTTATACTTTTTCATTTTTGCCTAATTAAAGTTTAGGACTTTTGGTTTTAATGAGGTGGAGAATAAGTGATTTGCATGGTTCAGTGCAGACAGTGATGAGAGTAATACCATTGTAATTTGGAATATCAGCCTGATCTTTTTGGATGTTTGATGTTGATTTGATAAAACTGTTGAAATGAATATTCATAGTAGACAAATCACAACAGGTCATCCAGCCTGTCTTATAAAGAGGCATTCATCCTTTAAATAAATTTCATCATTCTTTTTTTTCTTTTTTTCATGAAATTTAGTAAAATGTGGTTAAAGAAAAATTTCTTTTTTGGGGGGACATGCTATGATGCCCTTGATAGCAGAAGAAACAAAAAGTTTAAGGTGAATTGTAAATGTCATAAACATGGAAATATTTCCATAGGGTTTTGAGACTCTGGGAGGTTACATTTTTGTGTCTTAGACCAGGTTGTGACAACTGACAAATCCCCAAGCTCAACCTACCCATCAGCCACTGTTAATCAATCATTGTTTATTCAAAGTCCCAATAAAATGCAGTCCACCCTAGAGCATCTTTGTGTGATCTATTACCTGATAACATCTGTGTGATTTATTAACTTATAAGATCAGGGGGTGGTCTTTTATCTGATAACATCTGTTACCTGATAACATCTATGTTGGTTATATACTTCATATACAAATTCAGACTGTTGCAATTTTGCAGTTTTTTGTCAACTCATGAAATTTTCACTGCATATCAAAAGTTGCTTTCTAATAAAGTGGTAAAATGTTCAGTAGGCCTGATTATCTTTGATTTTGGGATTCATAAATTGGGAAAATTGAACCTGGCAGTAAGTCCTCCTTGCACAGGTATGTTAACATCTTTGTCATAGTTTTTCCTCCAATTTTATTCCTATAAAATGAGAGTGGAAATATATGAGTAAGTATTACAGATTTCACTAAGAATCATTTTAGGCCTAATTTATTATTACATTGTGCATGTGATGCTAATTCTAGCACAAGTGTCCTGATAAATACAGTTTTCAGGGTTAAATATTATGCAGAAAGTAGTGGAACAAGATGAATCGGGTTGGGGTCAGGCTATTTCAAAGAAGACATTAAGAATGATAATGACAATAAGATGTTTATTTTATTAAATATAGAAAAATCCTACACCAAACTCATGCGCATAAATTCTAAAATTGGAGTTTGAATACAATGATGTGCACTGAGCTAAATAACTGATATGACAAAAAATGATATGAGTCCTAACTGGAATGAATTGTAATATGTAATTTAAAATTAATAGTTGGCAATAATGAATGAATTGAAATTGAAAAGAAAAATAAGCGCAAAAAAAGAAACAATGATTCATCACTCGGACAATGATAAAATCACTTTTTCACTCAGCTAATGAAGGTGATTCTCTCTCTCTGATAGATTTCCACACAGCTAATGGTAATAATGATTTTCAAAACAATGTAAGTTTTCACTCAGATAGTGATAAATGATTTCATATAAATTTTGACATGTATCTTGTAGCATCTAGTTTACAACCACAAGAACATTCAGCCCCACCACTGTACTGGGTGGTCAGAGAGCCACCACAAATGGTCTGCCCCTACCAGTCTGCCAAAGGATCTGCTGAACCCCTTTATACCCTGCAGACACATTGGTCTCAGAGCTTTGATCCTTCACCATGAGATAACCACTATCTTCCTGCAGGCCAGTGTCACCACTGACAGCAGCATACCAGTTATATACCAACCCAAATTAGCACCACAGTTAAAACAATTTGAATACAATGTAAACACAGCAAAGATACAGCATAGCTCCGTCACTATTGCTCGATCACTTCATCACTCCTTTACCCCATCCCCCTTCACTCCGTTCAGCTCTACAGCTGGAGATATTGCTCTGTAAAGTAGATCACTCAATGACAGCAGTTCTTACTTTAAATTTTATTGGTTGTTGCCAATAGAGTATTGATGTTCCCAATTAAACAACTTTCTTGTTAATTTGCATCCAAATAACTCAAAATCCTGCTCAAAGCATGATTTTATAGATCCCATTTTTATTCTTAAAACTTTTAAAACAAAAATAAAGGAATAATTATTGGACTTGATTTAATTTTTTCTGACTTCATATGTATAAATTGTAAAATCCATTAGATAGCTACTTATAAAGGATAGTTGAACGTACAATTATATTTCATCCTCTTTCAATCCAACTCTTAACCAGACTTTGGCCTTGCTATCTCTTGTGTTTATGCAGTTGTCTGTGTTTTTAAGATAATGTTAGTTGCAAATTGTCAAGGGGGAAGTGTAATACAATTTTGTTTTCCCCTCATTGAAAGGCTGTAGAAGTTGATCTGAAAGATTAAATTCTATTTGTTGATTTCATATTGATAAAGTAAATGAAGATAATTTACAGACATTACATTGTTGTAATATTCATGTGTGATAAGTTGCATTCTTCCAAACCCATGGTTTTCTCCAGGTCGAGTACAGTCAGGCTTGTTGCATTGCCAAAAATTACTTTGTTTGTACATAATTTTTTATTATGAAATCAAATGCCACTTGTGAATGTGTTCCATAATTTTTTTAATTAATTGAATTGATAATAAGAAATGACCACTCAATGATACATTTAAAGCACATTTTTAAGTTTGCTATTCATGTTTACTGCATCTGCTGAACATTTTACTAAAAGATAATTATTTCTATCACTGCATGTATGCATTTGTCTTTTTTAGTACAGTTTTTTATTCATTTGAATTTAATGTTAATGACCTGAAGAATATATTTAGTTGTAGTTTTATGTTTAATTGTAAACATGTTGAGTGGGAAATGTTTGTAGTACTCTTTTTGCTTAAGGAAAATAAATCCTACATGTAGTCATAAATTTACAGATAATGCTTATTTCCATTACCTATTTGACAAACACTTTGTGCTTTAAATGTTATTATTTTTATTTACATTACCTATTTGACAAACATTTTGTGCTTCAAATGTTATTGTCTGGCTACATTTCATGAGGCTAAAGTTTATTATAACTGCACACTTTTTTGGGAACTCTCCATTCTGGAGGTTGTTTCTGTTTCTAAATATGGTTGTGGCAGATAAAACAAATAAAACCCATTTTTGACATGGATTTAACCAACAAAGTAAAGTGATAATGATACACCAAGCATGTATGGTAGTTGATTTTGATAAAATCACAGTGTTTTATGGGAATTTTTGCAGCCTGTTTCTATTCCAATAAGCATGTCAGGATTGAGACACATGTAGTTTATATCCCAAAACAGGATGTGCACTTATGAAGACATTATTACATCAAAGATGATTTACTTTTCCTGTATTTCAGAATGTTATTTACCTATAATTCCATTACTGTGTCCTCAACGATTTTATGTTAATACTGCCAAGCTGTGAACAAAATGATGTTCATAAGAGTTCTTTTATTTTAAAGAACATCAAAATTCAAAATGATTGTTTTTTTCTTTTCACCTCATGATAAAATATGAGGTGACAGGGTCAATCAATTTCTTATCCTTTAGATAACTTCTTTGTTGAAACTAAGTAATTTGTTATAACTCAATCATGAGTCATCCAAATTCTCTGGATCACTTACATAGCTCTGTTAGTTCTGCCTTTTGGCCTTTTTCTTAACTGCATCCTCAGAGCTGGAACATGCAAAAGCTAAAGGCTTGAGGAACTTCGAGTTTTAGAAATTTTACTGTTATAGCAATTCAGCTATTACCTACCATATTTTACATTTCAAATGGTGCTCATCACTTAAGAACTGTTCACCTTATGATTTATTATTTGTCTGAGAGTACAGTCTTTATCAAGCTTGCTTGATTTATAGTTTTTATATAATGTGGTTGTGTCATTTGTGAATTGTTGGTGACATTAAGGAGTCTAGACCTAGAAGAGTTGTCTGTCCTGATGAGTACTTTCAAAACATTTCATAAATGTAAATAATGGTATATAAATCCTAATCAGAAAAAGTTTCTTGCACATTCTTGGAAATAGATGAACATATGTACATAAATCAAATCCTTCTCATTGATGTGACAGACAGGCCTTGTGATACTTGCTTTTCATTGTGTTGGTCTGGTTGTCCTCAGTAAGTTATCCGATGACAGTTTTATGATGTCATGATATGGTTAGGACCCACTTTGATGACATCATGTTCAACATGACTTTCTTGTTTGTAATGTGTCTCAGTGATTTGATGGAATACAGGTGAGTAAAGTTTTCCCTTTTGAAGAGCAGATAGGTGAGTACATAAATCAAATCCTTCTCATTGATGTGACAGACAGGCCTTGTGATACTTGCTTTTCATTGTGTTGGTCTGGTTGTCCTCAGTAAGTTATCCGATGACAGTTTTATGATGTCATGATATGGTTAGGACCCACTTTGATGACATCATGTTCAACATGACTTTCTTGTTTGTAATGTGTCTCAGTGATTTGATGGAATACAGGTGAGTAAAGTTTTCCCTTTTGAAGAGCAGATAGGTGAGAAAAATTGATTATGCAGGGGTTGACACTGTAACAAAGAAATCAGTTTTAGAGTTACTTTCTTTGTTTTCTGTTTGGAGGAGCATTGCAGAAGATAGAAAATGTAACACTATGGCTGGTATTTCCTTTTTTCAGTGTGAACCACTACATAGACTATATTCTGATTACATTAATTATGCATTGATTTGTATATGATTTTATTTGCTTATCTAGTCAATGAAACCAACACATGAAGAAGAAGCACATAAATGCATTTGTTATAATATGGATAATTTATGTTGCATAAATGACCACTGATTATTCAGGCTGGAAAGTTCTCCATTGTTTATATACATGATGACCATACTTTAGATGAGGTAAATTGGAGGAAATGGAATGTAATAAGCCTTTAGTTCCAGCAGCTGTCGTTCAGTCATTGAATATATTCTAATGTCCTGATGTTTACTGTGAATCACTTTAAATTCATGGAGTACCAGTTTCTGTGGTTTTATGTTTGAGATAAGCCACAAATTTAAAGCCAAAACAAAATATGAACAAAGCTGATTTTTCCCACCCAAACTATAGTATTACATGCAGTGGTAAGGTAACACCTGTTGACAATCCCCACCCCCACCATATACCATAATCAATGGTAAGGTAGCACCTATTGACATTCCTTATTACCAGGCATATACTGTATACAGGAGTGAGTTATCACCTGTTGACAATCCCTGCCACTACCTTAATACAATATGCAGTGATAAGGTAACACTTATTGACATTCCCCATCCCCACCATATACTATATGCAGTGATAAGGTAACACCTATTGACATTCCCAATTCCACCATATACCATATGCAGTGATAAGGTAACACCTATTGATATTCCCCATTTCAATGATATACCATATTGATATTCCCCATTTCAATGATATACCATATGCAGTGGTAAGGTATTGCCTACTGACATTCCCCATCCCCACCATGTAACATATGCATTGATAATGTAACACCTATTGACATTCCCCATTTCCACAATATACCATATGAAGTGGTAAGGTATTGCCTGTTGACATTCCCCATCATCACCATTGACATTCCCCATCCCCACCATATACCATATGCAGTGGTGATGTAACACATATAGAAAATCCCAATCCCCACCATATATCATATGCAGTGGTAATGTATTGGCTATTTTTTGTTGTAATACCAAGTCGGTATGTAGTTCTCCATATAATCAGATTATCTATAATGAGGAACATTGAAATTGATATTATAATTTGATTCTCACAAAATTTAATGAAGATGTTTGTACCTGTTTAATGACTCCATCGAAGCTTTGTACCAGTGTAATGACTCCATCGAAGCTCCATCGAAGCTTTGTACCAGTGTAATGACTCCATCGAAGCTTTGTACCAGTTTAATGACTCCATCGAAGCTTTGTACCAGTTTAATGACTCCATCGAAGCTTTGTACCAGTGTAATGACTCCATCGAAGCTTTGTACCAGTGTAATGACTCCATCGAAGCTTTGTACCAGTGTAATGACTCCATCAGATGCTATTGTAATAAATGTAGATTAACTCCACATTTTGTATCATTTACTTTCCAAAGCTTTAATCTCTTGATAATAATGAATACTCATTGCAACCTCATACAATCCACCAAAAAGAAAATGGTTTACAAAGAGTAATTTAGACAGGCTTATCATATCTTCTGTACTTGCTTTCATGAGTTTAATATAAATGATCATACCTACCGGTACTGCAGACTGTTGTTTTACTTACTTTCCTCTCAAGTTCAGCGCTTTTTTCTTTTTGCTTTGGGAACTCTATTTTCAATTGAGTGTCTTACAATTTTAGCCTAATTTTATCAGTGTATTACTTGCCTCATTTTGACTGACACTAAAGCTGGGATTTCATGAGTTTCAACAGCATCATTTATGCTATTCATGGAAAGAGAGCCTCCTCTATTAGAGAACTCCTTAGAATCATGCAGGCATGCACCATTATTAAATTTTATTTTGTCTCTGACTCATTAAACACTCACAGACATTGTGATACTTCAGAGAGTGAAACTGAATTATAATAAGACTGTTTATATATGGCAGGAAGTGTTTTGAGAAATGAAGTTGAGTGTAATTGGCTTTGTTTTAGTGCGTAATTCATAATTGATGAGAGTTTTATGCTTATATAGAAGTCTTTGAGAACACCGAAAAACCTTAATATCTATTTATTACAATAGTGGAATTAAGCTTTATTGCTCATACATGCATGTAAAATGATGTCAACATTTTTTATTAGGATCTCTGCATTTATGCTAAATGTTAGTAATGAATAGCCTAATTAATCAACTTACTGCAGTTGAGATTAAGCCTGTTTACTTGTGAATCAGGTGAACTGAATGTTGGTACATTCTTTCATACCAACTTGTGCATAATTGCAAATTATTTTATCATCATGGCAGTGTTCAAATTGACAAGTCCACAGAATTAAGTACCCACAAATATACATTTTGTAACCAAACCACTAAATTTGATACTCATGAATTGAAAGTGATTATGTGCAGTAATACTCATGAATTGAAAGTGATTATGTGCAGCAATGTAGGATGTGTGAAAAACATGTAATCACATATGGAGAGCTGTGCTAGTACTTGTATAACCTTGGTGTTGGATGGTTATCAAGTGATTATACATGGAGACCTATGCTTGTACATGTATGTATAACCATGATGCAGGATAGATATCATATAGTCACACATGGAGAGCTGTGCTTGTACATGTATAACCTTGGTGTAGTATGGTTATGTAATCACACATGTAGAGCTATACTTTACATATATAACCCTAATGCAGGATGGTTGCCATGTAATCTGCAAATGGAGAGTTGTGCATGTAGATGTATAACCTTGGTGAAGGTTGGTTATTATGTAATCACACATGGAGAGCTGTGCTTGTACATGTATAACATTGGTGTAGTATGGTTATGTAATCACACATGTAGAGCTATACTTTACATATACAACCCTAATACAGAATGGTTGCCATGTAATCGCAAATGGAGAGTTGTGCATGTTGCATGTAGATGTATAACCTTGGTGGAGGATGGTTATTATGTAATCAAACATGGAGAGCTGTGCGTGTATATGTATAACCTTGGTGTATGATGGTTATCATGTAATTGCAAATGGAGAGCTGTGCGTGTATATGTATAACCTTGGTGTATGATGGTTATCATGTAATTGCAAATGGAGAGTTGTGCGTGTATATGTATAACCTTGGTGTATGATGGTTGCCATGTAATCGCAAATGGAGAGTTGTGCGTGTATATGTATAACCTTGGTGTATGATGGTTGCCATGTAATTGCAAATGGAGAGTTGTGTGTGTACATATATAATCATGGTGTAGTATATTTATGTAGAGCTATACTTATATAACCCAAATGCAGGATGGTTGCCATGTAATCGCAATGGAGAGTTGTGTGTGTACATGTATAACCTTGGTGGAGGATGGTTATACACTAATAACTAAATGCACTGTGTGGGGTAAACATTTTCAAATACAAAAACTGTCCTCAATTTAATTCATGTTTGTCAGGCCCTTGCTATTTGGAAGTGAGACATATCAGTCGTTTATCTGCCAAGCTGTGTCTTCAACAGGTAAGGTGTTGGTTGAAGATTTTCATCATCGGCTTGACATGCAGGTTCTGATCTTCATGAATTTCTTGTTGTATAGAAAAAGAAATCATTTCCTCTATTTGTTTTAAATATTCATGAGAATCTATTCAATTTTGTGGCAAATTCTATGCTACTGTTTTTGTTTGACTATTTCTTCTCAGGCAAATTGAGTGATAACTCTGTTGAAATAATATAAAAAAGCCCATATATAAAGGTATTACTTATGTGTTCCTTGAGCACTTGTCACTGCCTATGTATACCTGACCTGGAACATCAATGTATACATACACTATTTGTTGTAGAATTTTTAACTATTTTATGCAGTTTAAAAATGTTTTAAAAATATGCCTGATATATGTCAATTGTTTTAATGATTATGCATAGCTTCTATAGATCTTTGTCTTTAGAATTTCCGTTATGATAACACTGTAGATATCAGTGAATAAACTTGAAGAAGTGAGTACACTATTTTACTTACCTTTCTTGTATATTTTTAAAGTGCTAGTATTTTTATGCAGAACAACATTTCATTGTAGTAACATACCCTTTGTTGTAATCATTTTTGCCTATTTACACATTCTCTTATACACTTCTGAAATATTCTTTCAGTAATTAATTACAGTTTCTTTTAAACCCACCAAAAATGGAACCTAAAATGTTGAGACACAGACCGTCTGTTTTTTTATTTTGTTTCTGCACAATAACATAAATTTTACACCATCAACCTTTACCAAACTTTATGAATGCCTTTCACTTGGGGTAAGAAAGCCTATTAGTTTGGGAGTCAAAAGGTCAAATGTCAAGGTCACTGACTGAAAGAAGGAAAAAAAAGAATGTTTTCTGCACAGTAACTTAAGTTCTACGTTACAGACTTGGATTAAACTTTCTACATAGCTTGCACTTTGAATAAAAAAAGAAGTAAATGATTTTGGCATCAAAAAGCCCAACAGAAAAGTTACTGTGGCAGACAAAAATGGTTTCTGCACAAAATACAAGTTATCAACCATGCACCTTGATCAAAAGTTATAGATGGCTTACTCATTGACTTACTCATTAGGTAAGAAAGAAACTTACTGATTGTAGGGACAGAGATCAAGGTCATTGATTGAAAGAAGAAATTTTTCATAACTTTAGTTCTAGGCAACCTAAATTGACCAAAGTTTGTAGTGGTTTGTTTTAAGGTAAGAAAGATAAATATTAATTTTGAGGTTAAAATTGTTTAAAGTTCATTATGTTTTTCACAAGTTTTATTCGGTATTAAGCTTCTTGACCAAAGTTTGTCAGTGGCTTACATTTAGGGTAAGAACAAAATCTTTAGGTTTTGGAGTCGAAAGATCAGAGGTCAAGGTCATGGTAGTTCAGCAAGAAAACAATGGCTTTTATAAAGTAAGTGTTTCGTTTGGACCCATTGGTCAGTTATCTCCAGAATCAGACATGACCAGCTAGTGCCAACATTGGGGACTATGAAACAAAACCAGGTAAATAATGTACCCTTCATGGTTATTTTGTTTGATACTTGTACCAGCTTTTATTTTCTTCTTTCATATTTCTTCTGTCTTAAGGTGATATGCACATTTCAGAAGTTCAATAAATTTCTTAATTTGACTTTTCCGAGTTTGTTATTGTTTTATTCTAAGCAATTATAGACCAATACAAAGTTAATCATTCCTTGAGTTTTCAATGATATATTTATGTAACTCACCACAAATATTGTGAGGACATATACTGTTACATTTTTCTAACAGTAAATCTAGTCAAATTTTGTGCCTAGGTCAGTTTCTCAGGTGGTGTTGGAACATTCTAACAATAAGTTCAGTCAAATTTTGTGCCTGTCAGTTTTTCAGGCAGTGTTGGAACATTTTAACAGTAAGTTCAGTCAAATTTTGTGCCTAGATCAGTTTCTCAGGCACAGTGTTGGAACATTCTAGCATTAAGTCCAGTCAAATTTTGTGCCTAGGCCAGTTTCTCAGGCACAGTGTTGGAACATTCTAACAGTAAGTCTATTCAAATTTTGTGCATAGATTAGTTTCTCAGGCACAGTGTTGGAACATTATAACAGTAAGTTCAGTCAAATTTTGTACCTAGGTCAGTTTCTAAGGTAGGTGTTGGAACATTCTACCAGTAAGTCCAGTCACATTTTGTGCCTAGGTCAGTTTCTCAGGCACAGTGTTAGAGCAGTCTAACAGTCAGTCTAGTCAAATTTTGTGCCTAGGTCAGTTTCTCAGGCACAGTGTGGAACATTTTAACAACAAGTCCAGTCAAATTTTGTGCCTAGTTCAGTATTTCAAGCACAGTGTTAGAGCAGTCTAGCAGTTAGTCTAGTCAAATTTTGTGCCTAGGTCAGTTTCTCAGGCACAGTGTGGAACATTCTAACAGTAAGTCCAGTCAAATTTTGTACCTAGGCCAGTTTCTAAGGCACAGTGTTGGAACATTCTAAAAAAAATTTGTGCCTTGGTCAATTTCTTAGGAATATTCCTTCACTTCCAATCAGAAATGTATATTGGATTATCTTCTGTACCAAAAAGATTAGTAGGTTTTATGAACCAAAATTATGAGATTATTATATATCCATGTATCGCCTATGAAAATTTGCTCAGACAACAAACCAGATTTACTCAAACGATATAGATATCACTAATACAGGTTAAGACTACAGTTAGACAAATTTCCTGTTTTAATAAAGTATAGTGTTATTTATATCCATATCTTACTGTATCTCATCTAATTTTTTAAATTTTTATTCATAGCTGTAAATTGTAGTGATTAGATTAATTAGATTTTGCCCTGAATTTTTCCTGTTTCAGGAATATTAAGAATGTAAATTACATAGGATCTATAAATAGATGCTTACTTATATTGTTGTTGTTGGGTTTCATGCAATTGTCAAGCACAAGACTATAACTGGTGGCCAGTATAAATGGTGGAGGAAGAACCCTGGAAAACCCCGGAAAGAACCACTGACCCACAAGAAGCTACTGGCACGCTTCCTCACATACCCACATTGGCTGAGCCCAAGACTCGAACACAGATAGAGATGAGATGGCAGTGATCCATAATGGTGAGAGCTTTAGACCACTTGGCCACTCGGGGCCCCGCTTACATATGTGTTGGCAGTTGCAAATAATAATCTTAATAATAAGACTTCATGATGACTTTGGCTTAATTTCTTATTGGCTGGTGGGGTTTGGACAGTTCTAGAAGATTTAAGTAATTTCCCATTGGATCAGCTAGGTCACATGAATGGGTATTTTGAAAGTATTGAGTAATATGATCTGTCACTTTGGGGGGGTATGTTGTGAAATATAGTCATAATAGAAGGTGCATATTAGACGAGAACTGAGGAATCAAATTTCATTCCAATTTTGTAGTCATTCTTATTTCTTTTGATTCTTTGGTAAAGTCAAGTCTGCAGACATGTTTAATGTTGTACTTAGATATTATTTGAGAGGAAAAACATTTGTTTGGACTGTTCAGTGGAAATAGAAAGTGATGTTTCCAAATGCTGTAGATCTATTGTTTTTGGACATATTGGCCATGGACCATTGGAATTGATGAAAGAAAAACTACTTTTAACATAGGATTCCGGCATTAATCTTTCAGATTATATCTTTGATTGTGAAGTATCAAGATATAATCATCAGTCTACTCATTCAAAAATAAAATTAAGGCAGGTAAAACTACAATGGCAAGAACTTTTCAACCTGGTAAAGAGCAAAAGTTCTGTCTCTCTTGCCAATACTTCAAAATCCTCTTCAGCTTAGATATTATGGTCCTTATAAACTTAAAAAGAAAGTGATTTAATTTATATCAACACTCCTGGGAAGTGGAGACAGAAATAACTCCGTCACCAGTCATATCAAAATGATAAAGGAGTATATTGATTGCGATAACTCTGTAAATCATTCAGTAAATTTAGTTGTTCCTGTCCCAGACAGTGACGATTTAAATGATGAGGTACAACCGGATTTTAGTGACTTTGGTTCAACCAGTCTGCAAAATTCTGAAATATTAAAGAGCTTAGACAATACACTTTAACATCTACAGCCACAGGAAAAGAATGAGTTAACACAGTTAATATGTGAATATGAGCACTTATTCTCAGATGATCCAACTGGAATAAACAAAAGCTACCATTATGTTGAAATTGTAGATTCCAAGCCTGTATACAACACCATTACAGAATGAATCTTCTCAAGCAGGAATATTTGGAAAAGGAAATTTAATATTTGTTGGAGAAAGACCTTCTTGAACCAAGCAAACGTAACTGGAGTTCGCCATGTATTCTTGTGCTGAAACCAGATAATTCTTTCCCTATGTGTACTTACTACAGAAAAGTGAACGGTGTCACCAAAACTCACTCTTTTCCAATACCAAGAATTGACGAACTTATTATCAGAACTGGAATCGTAAAATATGTCAAGTTTGTCATGTTAAAAGGATTCTGGCAGACTCTAGTTAGGACAGCAAAATAAATTTCGGTCTCTGCAACTCCGCATGGACTATACCAATACAAAGTGACGCCATTTGGTATGAAAAAAATTCTCTCTCAACTTTCCAGCTTTAAAGAACACGATAACGTCTGGTATAGACGGCTGTGATGTGTACATCTACGACGTCATTATATACAGCGATTCCTGGAAAAATTACCTATAAACTATCCGGAAATTCTTCGTTCGCTTGAGTGAGGCAAATTTGACAAGTAATTTAAGTAAAAGAGAGTTTTGTCGAGCTTGTGTCACATTTCAGGACATATTATGTGACATGGTCAAGTTAAGTCTGTAGAAGCTAAGGTTACAGCTATCTCTGAGTTCCCTTTACCTATCAGTAGAAATAAAAGGAATTGATGTGCTTTTTGGGTATGGCTGGATATTATTGGAAATTTTGCTAAAATTTTTCCGATATTTGCTGAGCCCCTGGCCAATTTATTAAGTAAGAAGAATAAATTTGTTTGGTCTGACAAATGTCAGGAGGATTTCGATAAATTAAAGGCTCCAGATTTCAACCAATAGTTTGAGATATTTGTTGATGCAAGTGATATAATGGTTGGTGGACGATGAAAATGG
>JAECUM010052981.1:0-19042 GCA_016617855.1 Megalonaias nervosa
CACCATGTAAGACTGCTTGTGGACAATACTGTTGTCATTCAATCATCACTAAAACATACATATGATTCTAGGTCTAAAATGCCATTTTAAGGGCTACATCTACTGCACATACCATTTTATAGTTGAAATCTAATGCTTTTGAAAATTAAAAGAATATTTTAATACTAGAGTGATGTATATCAAAGTGAACATGAAGATCTAGATGAACAATGCTAGTTATGACAAACACAATGGTTCATCAGGATTAACAGCTTTACCTTGGCTTTACCCAGTGGAAAACTGCACACTGGAAACTTACCACAAACTGGTTAGAATAGATGCCAAACATGATTCCCATCTTGTGTAAAGACCATGAGTTTCAATGAGCTTTAACTTCAACATATTCTTTTAACGATATGAAATGATATATCATAGAACTGGCAAGGGGGATATAAATGAAGTGTTAAGATTGAAAAGCCATCAGTGAGAATTGTGTTTAATATCTGACAGGATGTAGAATGTAGCACTGGATATTTATAAAGGCTTTCAGTGGGAAGATTTAAAGAACTACTGAATTATTAATATGAAGAGTTATTTATGCAATTAGTACTTACAGTTATACATTTTTTTCCCTAAAATCAGTGAGATTAGTTACAGGTCATGTACAAGGTGTATTGAAATAGTTCTGAATATTTTGCTTTAACTTCTTTGTTTAGATAAATTTAATGCCAATCAATAGACAAAGTAACATTCTATAAAATGAGCTGTGGCTACATGTGCAGCACACTGAATAGCTGCAGATAAATTAGTGTCATGTAACAGAAAAATGTTATAGAAAGAAAAAAATCCTGCTATGAAGCAAAGAGCATATTGTAAAATCCAGGTGTTTTAAGGTTACACTCTTCAACAAATATCAAGGTCAACTTGGATAAAGTTTACAGATGCAATTCTCTGTCATATCCTACAAAATTGCACGCCTTTAAAATGAAATAAAAACGGTGGGTTTATATTTTATTTAGAAAACTAAATAAACTGATTTGACAGAATCAAATAACACATCCTTGCTGTTTTTTTAATATAACTAATTCTTTATATGACCAGATTTGAAAAAGAAAAGCTAAAAAACTCAAAATCTGCCAAGAAAACATTGGAGCTACAGCACTTTCACTGCAGCTTGTTACAAATGAATTTAAAACAATACGTAAATGGATATAGGGATTGGGAGGACATGGTTTCAAAGACTATCGTTATAACAATTGCATTCACAGTCCTACAATGTAAGATGCTGACCTTGATAGTTACAATGTGGGGTGGATGGGAGATCTGCTACAACCCACATTGTCACTGTTATACAGTTTTGATGTCTTGCACCGTTTGACTATTGGACCCCCATCACAATAACCATATAGTGAAAGTCTTAATTTCATTTGTAAGTGGTCCCTGTAGGAAATCTAAACCTTTAATCAACATTGAAAATAGATTTAAAGATGCGAAAATTGGTTACTCACGTGTCTGGACAATAATGATTCACAAGTCACAATGAACTCATGATAACATAAAATCCAAGAGTCATTCAGATGTCAAACAAAACAACACATCCTTTGCTTTGAATATTGAACTTCTACTCAGAAAACATATGCCAATTTAGATAAAACATTAAGACCATACTGAGGAATGTTGAAAACCTTATATCACCTACAATTGGTAGAATTTTTTGTTTGATATTGACATAGATATTACGTTGCAAATGGAGAATTCCCTGTTCTATAAATGGCTATGTAGAGATGCCTCAACAAGAATTCATACACTTAAACAGGCTTTAAAACTGATAGGAAATATCTTTTAAAAAATTAACAAAGTAACAATAAAAAGTAAATAAATTATAAATAATTGCGATTATAAGAGTTTAACATTGTTTTTTCTAAGTTTCTCGTGGTATAAACTGTCAGTTACCGACTCATAGCTTACATAATGCCCTCTGGGCATTATTTGCTGTGTGATTCACAGCTGACAGTTTATACCATGATAAACTCAGAAGAAACAACACTGAACTCTTAAGTGAATACATGGGTGAGAAACATCCAAGGTCAAATAAGGCTACTGTTTCTATTTCTGATGCATTATCATTGGACAAGTGAGATCAGCTGCAGTAATAATTTAGGTTATAAATAAATGCACCCTTGATATGAGACAAAAATTTTCTAAGTCAGTTATTTGTAATGAGACATTTATTTTTTCAACTGTTTCAATAGCCCATATGGGTAGGAAGCTAAGGAAAGAGTCTGATGGAACCGAGAAAAAGTGACTCACCTATTTTAAATGTATATTACATATATTAGTTCTGCTGCATGTGCAGTGTTTAAGTTGAAGTGTTCACTTTTAGTTGCTTTCAATTCCTGTCTTGTATTGTTTTATCGTATATACTGTTACTCTTAATTCCTGTGCCATCTAACATGTATGCTTTCTTTCACATTTTACACTAATCTTACATGTGCTTTCTGTAATTGTTCATAGTCTTGTCTAGCTCTTTTTCCATGTTATAAATTTTCTGTATGTATAACTGTATCCTAAGTGTGTATTTTGCCAGCTCTTACATATTATATATTTAACTTGGTTTAATCTATTCATGTAAATTGATTCTATGCATAGAATTTTCTACAGGGAGATTTTAATTTTTATATATTTTTAGCTTAAGAACAAGATTATATATAAATATATATATATATATATATATATGTTCCTATGTCATGTCTATCTCTATAAATACATGCATGTATATACTTTACTGTATGCATTGTCTTGCAATTTGCTATTTTACTGTTTACAGAAGGTAAAATAGCTCCATATAAGCTAATGTTTCATCTTATGCAAAATCAATTGAAGAAAAGGTATTTATTGCATTTTGTGTGCCTATTGTCTAAATGGTCAGAAGGAGGAAGCAAATGTCTTTAGGTTTCAGGGGATAGTTTCAAATATTGTCCCCTGTCATATTTCTTAACTTATGGCTATGGTGTGGCTTTTTCAGATATTACTATTTAACAATCAAGATATGGATATACTTGTGTTTCAGGCTTGTGTTGTTCCTGAAATTGATTTGAGGCATGTACACTTCCTATAGTTACTTTGCTGTTTTTAAACAGTGAAATACAAATAGTCCGCTAAGAAGAAAAGCTAGCCACCCATAGCAGCAGACATGTGGGTTCAGGGCAAGTAGAATCTCTCAAAACCTGACTGGATGTCAACTATTTTGAATTGCATCAAGCAGTTTAGAACACATTCTCAGAATTATCACTTACGGAAAGGGCTTGTTTTTGCACTATGTGAAAAAAATGACCTTCAGACATGAAAAATGCAGGTATTAATTTGTGGTTGGAGTGCAAAAACTTCCTTTGCTATGAACTGCCATCGACTTGTCAGGTCAAGTTAATAATATTTCTATGCATTGTTTTAATATGGCTATCCAATATATGGATTATTTTTAGGTAACTTTTGCATTATGTTTTTTAATGATTTTTTTAATCTGAGGCAAATGGATGTGACAATAAATTTGTAAATAAAATCTGTCCCTTGCATTCTTAGCATTTCCAAGGCACATTAATTAGCAAAGTGAATTCATATGATCTCAAGGCAAGACAGTAATGACCTTAATGACCACAGGCAACTGACATCTGAATTAAAAAAAACTAAACAGCACTCCTGGGCTTGGTGATCTTAGGGCTAAATGTAACAATATGTTTCTGGCCTCAAAACATGGTTTTAAAATATCTGGAATGTGTTACAATTTTGTAGCTATAAACATGAAAGTAACTTCTTGGGGAAACATTTTGCAGATCTTCATTTTCATTACAACAGAACCAAATTTTGTGTGTCTTTAACCTGTGGATTTTTGTACCTGTGCCAAGAGCAGGAAAAGATATGGACCACCATTTTGATCGGTCAGCTTCACAGAGAACTCTTCTGATCATCTCCTTCCACTTGTGATCGTCATCCTGGGCTGCCATGTGAATTATCCTCCTGCATGGCAATGTTCCTGAATATGTGACTATGTATCCATGCTGCTTAAAGTCTTGATCTATAAAACAAATGATTATTGTTATAAGTTAAACTATTTCTTTCTAAGTAAGAAAAAGAAAACCATCACCAATATATCTAGCAAAAAAAAAAGAAGGAAATGGTATGTTTATTTCATGATTATGTCAAAACATAAGTTCAAGCACAAATTCTATTAAACAACTTTTACTTTAGACTATTATTATTAACTATTATTCTTCAAGGGTCTTAAGCAACATCTTAAACGACACAAACATATAACAAATAGCCAAAATAAAATGTGTGTGTAATAATTGCACTGGTTTTAAAATTTGGGTAGGTAGGACCTTTTTGTAAACGTTATATATATTATAATGATTAATATATAGTACTAAGCGCTTCAAAGTGCAAAACTGATTCAATTAGATGAATCAAATCAATTTTGGGAATTTTTTTTACCATGGGTAGGGGAGTGCTAGGGTAACCAACAAAAAGTAGGGATGGTTGGCCAATGGGAAACATACATATTTTTTGTGTGGCTTATTTAGACCCACATACTTTCTACTTTCACAGGTGATTTCAGGGAGTAGCATGAAATAATTCAGTGGCTCTCCCTGTAACCCGATGCATACATCTTTTATTTTTGAAAAGATGGCCAACATGTAGGGGTGAATGATACAGATCCACTCAACATTCAAAGAATTTGGTGTAATAACAAGTGTTAAATAAGTTAATACCTATTGCCATAATTATTATATTGGATATGTGACAATATTAAGTCACTGTAACTGAAATTTAATGAGCACATTATCAGCTATTCAAGAGAATTTTGGAAACCTGTTCAAAACAAAAGATTTGAAGTCATCCAAGATGGCTACCCAAGGTGGATTAAATTGAGCTACAACTACTATATCTAAACTTCAGATGGTATATAAAAGTTCTGATACAATCTAAAATACATAATGCAACATTTTGAAAGAAGTTTATGGATATGTGCTAATCGTATATAAGGATTAATTATTATTTTTTCTATCACTGTTATGAACAAGCTGAAAATATCAAAACCAAGGAAACATATTTAATACTGGCTTTGTAGGTTCCTTACTCAGTACACTATGTTCAACCTTTTCTGCATCATTTTCTGGCTTAAATATGGCTGATATACCTGAAGATCAGAGCCACACAGATAATCCCATGCAGGAAAGTCATGAACAGAGTGAAAATGAAAATAAAGGTACAGATGAGGACTTGGAGTTATCCAATATGGCTGACATTTATGCAGAATTCCTGAGGGTCAAACATAATAAATACAGTGTCACTGTGCATATCGAACAAACAAAAATTTGGATTTGTACACGAATATTGGATTCATGCAGTTCAAGTGTTCAAAATCGTACAAGAGAAGAACACTGTGACAGTTACAATGTATAAGACAAACATGTGTCCTATGCATACAGGAGCTGAACTGTTTCACTTGGTTAGATCATATTATCTGTAAATGTACCCATGCTAAAGGCAGTTATATGCTGACATCTACACCAGTAACTAGATTTACTACTAAGCATGAAACAGTTGCTAAAGTCTTCGACCTAGATGACTCAGACAATAAAATGAACACCCCTCCAGAATGTCAAGCAATTACATGCTCCATCAGTCAAGTCCTCAAGCCACCTCATGTGAAACAGCAAATCCAGACAGACCCCCGAACAGCAACAATGTCAAATATTCAGACACAATCTCAATACCAGGCAAAAGAAAATGTTAAATGACCATACAAGTAACAACTGATTCCCAAAATAATCCTGCACTGCAAACAACAGAACCACCCTCTCTTTCCTGTGTCACACCCACAATAGCAGTAAGAGAACACCCATGGACTTCAGCTCAGAAAAGTCTGTTGCCAGCACCAACAAGTGCATTTCCAACTGCATTTCCCACTGCTCAGATAAATATGTCAACATCAGCTGCATTAACGCTCACAACTTATATGCCAATTTCAGCAACCCTTCCTCAAAGAGATGTGTCTGAAATATGACCATAATCCAACACAGGAAATCACAAGCCAGAAAAGATAGGGCTCTAATAATTGCTTCCACAATAGTGAAAAGCATACAGTACCAAGGAGACTTTTTAAAATAGATGCACAGACTCTTAGAGATGCAAAACTCAACAACATCATTGACAGAATAATGAATACAGACCTAACCAAATGAAACAAAATTATTATTTTAGTAGGTGGAAATGAAACCAGTTATGGAAGGACACTAAACCAAATCGTAACAGATTTTGAAAGTTTACTGTATGCCACTAGGTTCTGCAGCCCAGATACATCTAGAATAATGATATTGGGACTACCTCCTCATGTGGACGCCAGGGTGATCTGATAATTGACCTATGTGAAGACTTCAGTACACTGCACAATATGAATCTTTCTTTCTTCAAAACTAGGATGTACCACGGAGACAAAATTCATTAAGTAGAAAAGGAACCTCTCAACTACTGAAGAATATTAACATGTATGCCTCCATTTTCAGGCACTATAATAAGAGTATTGTTAAAGCTGTGGTGAAACAGGTCATGTGACACATGTATGCCATAATGGAAAACAAACTGAGTGCTTTAGATGCCATTAATTTGGTCACAAACAGAAACTCTGTGAATCAACACTTCATTTAAAACAAATACTATAAATCCAAATGTACCAAGTGAGACCACTGATTCTACCCATTCAATGGACATAATGGTAAATGAAAAGTTAAAGTATTTTCAAGGTCTAAATGCAACTTTGTAGATGCAAATTTACATTAATAATTAAATATGAAAACAGGATGTAAAAATGATAAAAGCAGTATGGAGACAATCTCACTGAGTGCCCCATTGCATGATGACATACATATAATTGATATGAAACTAAATAAGAAAAGTTTTAACATTGCTCAATTAAATGTTCAAGGTATAATGGGAAAACAGACCAGATTAAGTTAATGTTGTCTTCCAAGGAAAATAATATACATGTTTTAGGACTCGCTGAAACCAAATTAAATGCTAACCACAACGATAATCTATTTCACTGTTAAGGCTACAATAAACCATTATGCAGGGACTGAGAGACAGCAGGGGGAGGTCTTGTTGTATACATTAGGGAAGATGTAAATGCAGAAAGGTGACCTGACCTGGAGTCAAATGAAATTGAGACTATCTGGATGGAAATTTCTCAAAATAATGCAAAATCAATCCTAGTTAGTTTCATTTACAGGCCACCTGCCTCCAGTGCAACTTGGAATAATAACTTTTTAAAACAAATGGAAAATGTTCTTGCACAGGAGAAAGAAACAAACATACTAGGTCATGTAAATAAGGACTTACTCAATACTCAAATAAGGAACAACTGGGTGGAATTTACTGAATCATCAGACCTTGTCCAGCTGGTAAATGAACCCACAAGTGTAACAGAAATATCAAGCATTCTGATTGACTACGTTTATACCAATCTACCAGACAATGTGACCTATGTTAATGTATGGAATATTGGTCTTAGTGACCACTACTCTGCTTTTCTCACAAGAATGGTAAAATGCAAGACAAATTGGAAAATTATACACAAAACTATCACTCAAAGACGATTAAAAATTTGTAGTGAAGAAAAATTTCTGGATGACCTAAATAAAGTTCCATGGAATAGAATCCAAAATTTTGATGACATAGATGAAGCTCTGAGAGTGTGGACTGACTTGTTTACGGATGTAGTCTCTAAACACGCACTACTGAAAGTACATCAAGTAAAGTATCTAACCTAACTGGCTTACTAATGAAATTGTAGATACCATGAAAATATGACCAGTTCAAGACTATGGGAAACCATGCATAATATAAAGTATGGAGAAATAAAATAACATGTATAATTAAAAAAACTTTATATTATTAATCAATGCTTGAAAGCAAAAAGAGCAATTCAAATTCTATTTGGAAAGTTTTCAATGAACTCATTGGGGGAACACATAAAGACTGGACTCATAAAATTCATTCACTTCTGGTAAATGACACCATTGTCAGTGATGACAATGAGATTACAAATGTTTTCAATGATTTTTCACCAACATTATCACAAAATTAAAGGAACCAGTGATAGAGAACAAGCTTAATAAACTCAAAAAGTTCTGTATGAGCAAAATCCCTAGGAAGTATGTTTCTCTATCCCACCAGTACAAAAAAAAAGGTTGTTAAAAAATGTCTCACTGAACTCAATACCAAGAAAGCTACAGGACTTAATCAGATTGATCCATGACTTATAAAAACATCTGCCTCAGCTGTTTCAGATAACATAACATTCATAATCAATTTAAGTATTGCAACCTCATCTGTCCCCAAAATACGGAAAACTGAAAAAGTAATGCCCATTCACAAATCTGGTTCAAAGGATGATGCTGATAACTACTAGCCAATCTTGATACATCCAAACTTGCCAAAATTGAATGAAAAACATGTCCATGACTCATTCATGTCATATTTAACCAAACACTTGTTGTTATATACAAACCAATCAGGCTTTAGACAGAATCATTCATGTAAGACTGCCTTGATCTCCCTAACTGATAAATGGCTTCAAGTACTTTATCAAGGTAGAATATAGGATCTGAATAATTTTGTAGATTTCAGAATGTTTCTGACATGGTGGATCAAGAAATCTTCTTGAAGAAGCTGAAAATATACCAATGTGATGAAAGCACAATTATATGGTTTACTTCATATTTAAGTGAGAGAACACAACATGTTTATATAAATAATGTTCTGTCTGAACCTGGAACAATTAGATATGGAGTCCCACAAGCCTCAATTCTAGGTCCATTACTATTTATATTATTTATTAATGACCTACCAATTGTACTGGGGACTCAATTTTATCTACAGATCTCTGTGCAGATAACACAATAGTATCAGACATCCAAAACACAAAGAAGCATGAGCTGGAAATTTCTCTACAGGATGCCCTAAACAAACTAGACAACTGGTGCACATGCAATGGCATGGTAGCAAATACTTTTATAACTAAAATATTACTTTTCCCAACAGAGCAAAAGAAGAACAAATCTTGATAGTGATGAACTATGTCTGACATGGAAGGATACAAATTTGCAAATGGTATGACCTGAAAGACTACTAAGTGTTTTGGTAGATACTAACTTTTATCATGGACTGAACATATTAAATATATCAGTAAAATAGTTCATTCAGAGTTAATGGCTTCTCAGTTGGATAGGACATTTTCTCCCAAAATGGCACAGAAAACTGTCTCATAACAGTTACATCCAACCCTATTTAGATTACTGTAACATAGTATGGGGTAATTCAAATGAAAAAAAAACCAGCAAAGCTAGCACAACTTCAACAAAGAGCATTTGGGCTAATATCAATCTACACAGAAAGTTGGGAAAATTTAGCTGGTAAGTTAAAAATATTACCTATTAAAGACCAAATCCTGAGGAGAAAAGCCAAATTAATGTACAGGATATACAATAATAGTGCTCCTGAATATTTACAGTCACTATTCCAGTATAGCCTACCTGGTGATACTCCGCACATGTAATCCATGTCTACCAAACAGTACAAAATTCCTGAATCAAATAAGGAATTATTCAAAAAAAAGTTTCTAATACTCTGGAACTTTGCTCTGGAAAAGTATTCCAGTTGAGATTAGAAATGCCCACTCTATTTCCTTCTTCCCAACCCAATATATCCAGTGGCTTCTGAGATGTAGTTAAAAAGAGAATGTAAACAACTATATTTGTATTCATGAATGCCTCTGGGCATCATTAAATATACTACCCATCTATCTGTCACCAACTGCATATTGCATGTATATTGATTATGTTGTTCAATATGTTTGGGTGAATATCCATCTGGTGAAAGGAAAGAAAGTAAGTATATTGTTGTCTATACATGTACATGCTACTATGTATAGGTATGCATGTGCGTGTATATGTGTGCATTAGTATATAGATAAGTTCCTTTGTATGAAGGCCTCAAGGTAGATTAGTTCTTCAGCTAATTGTGTTATCCTCTTTAAATAAAGTCATTATTATTATTAATTATCGTTATTATTATTATTATTATTATTATTATTATTATTATACCACAAAACCAAAAAATGTGTCAGATTGTAGATTGTCAGAACACCTCATACACACTGTAAAATCAAACTTTCATGCACTGATTTGAAAACATAAAATAATAGGTGAGTCACCCACTATTGCTACATTTCTGTATTGTTTGGAAAACAATACAAATCAAGTCTGATGAAAGAAACATCCATCCTAGGGATCAAAACAGCCTCATGTCTGACAAAAAGTTCTGACACTTGGGGGAAATTTTCCCATCCAACACTGATGCATTTTATGGATTCTATTAATCCTTATTCTGCTAAGAAATATAAGACAATACTATCCATACATACATATATTAACATCCAATTACTCCCTTAATTACTCTTGTTCATCTGTACTATCACTGGCTTGAACCTACTTTCAAATAATGTGATACTATCCCTGCCTATCGATACTTTCGGAGAACAGAAGACGCTGCTGTTCTGAACACCCTTCTGCAATCCCAGATGTCATCAATTTTATGCTTTAACCACTTTTCACACAACTCTTCTTTCTGATTGCATGCAAAATACAAAAACAGTGGTAATCTTAAATTAACAGATGGGTTGTAATATATAAGAAGGAGGAGGATGAGAAGTTCATAACACAAAGTTTTATACAATTATGTGTGTGGGTGATAAATTACAGTTTTCAGCAAAGGGTCAGTTCCAAGCTAGCTACATGATCTTAATCAAATTAAAAAAATTCAACATAACTAATACTAGTATTACAAAGTTTTGTATGGAAAAGAAGTGTATGCATTACTGAATATCAATAAAGAAACAATCTATAAAATAAGGAAATAAAATTAAATCTATCCGAAATTTAATCACTTACCTTTATCCCAACATTCTTGTTGAATAGATATTCCTCCAGCTTTAAGAATGGCTTTTGATACCTCACCTGAAAAGCCAATGAATGCCAATAAAATATTGTTATGTGTCTTAGGCTCGTACAAAGTAACAAAGAAAACAGTGAAGCCAACAAGCTTTCTAAATTTTAACACAATAATTTATTTCCCTAGAAAACAAGGTAAAAAGATGAAAAAGGACTTACAGTTTGTGAATCTAATCCAAAAATTAATCCTAGAATTTAAAAATATAAATCCTATCACTAAAAAGTTCTAACTGAATCAAAGTTTGAATCCCGATGAAGTTCCAAGATGGAAGGCGACAGTTCCTTGTTGAATTTTATAAATCAAGAATAATATTCCAGCTTTAGAATTCCGAATAATTTTCAGCAAACGTCTTTGTCCAAGAATTATGATGAGTAATAGATGTAGTCTCCAGGGAAAATAAATTATTTTAATATAAAAACTCAATTTCAACTGATCACAACACAAAATAACTTTGAGCTCCGAAGGTATAATTTACGACTGACTAAAATCACTGAGATATGAGTATTAAACCCAACTAAAAATGCAATTTCCGACCCGTGTGATGGGTCATGTGATCAATCTCTTTCGAGAAACATAGTAACATCATATGTCAATTAACACATCCGCCATGGATAAATTCGATTCTACCTAACGAATCTTAAGATTGAATAAAAGTAAAAAACAGTTGTTTACACGCAAGTCAAATATGACCTTGATTATGACCAATGATTTTCCCTCTAGGAGAGAAATAAAAAAAAGTTGTTTACCAGTTCAATATCAAAGTCAGGAACTAGGTCAGCTAAAACTACAAAGTAGCAACGAACTGTGTATTAATCAGGCTAAAAAGAACTGAACTGAATTTAAAAAAAAAAAAGTCAAATCCAGTGAATAAAGTTATCATTACAATAACATGTAATGACATAAAAATAAAATAAAAAATTTAAAACTAACACACAAGTAATTAAATTACATATACGTAACAATATGTGCATCTATATGTAGGAAATAAAAAATCTTATTATATTATTTAATTTGGTATTAGACTAACAGTTAGAAAATCTAAGCCAAGTTCAGTGTTCATGGTTTTCTGGCAGATGTTTATGGAATAATGTCTCTTGCCAAGTTCATTCTACACTGTGCCCTTCCACCAATGACACTTATTTCTCATCTATGGTGCAAGAAAGTTTCCTCCACAGTGCCTGTTTGTAGGGCACATAAAAATGAGGCATGAATATAAGGATAAAAGATCATTTCAGTTGATTTAAGACTGAACGGAGTGCATCACATGCTTACATGAATACAGTGCTCTTATTTTCCAAGAAACACGAAGCAATCAATTTCATTGGCTGATAAATATGTCTTATTGATTTTGATTAGCTTGTGCACCAGTTGTGAACACATGATCCATCATTATTGATGAAATCTTGCAAAAACACTTCTGCATTTATTTCCAAAGAAGTGTATTATTATGTATATTTAATTTGTATTGTGTGATTGACCTTTGTCCATAACTGAGGGCAGGAGTTGGGCCTACCCGACTAATGTCTTTTTTGTTTTTAAACAACATATTATGTAGCTAATTTTTGTCGATGATTGTAGATTATATACAGTGGTCCCCCTCTTATACGGCCACCCTTTCTGCACCGGTAAAGTGGCCTTATAAGACGGGTGCCCTATCCAGAGGGGGACTTAATTTTTTGTGGGAAGTATATGTAATGTACGTAGTAAGAAAGCTACATACTTGAAAGCATTTAATATCTTCATTTAATATCTTCGTTTAAAAATAACATTAATTATTAAAAGGTTCTTCTTCATATAATAATAGACTTATTTCAACTGAATATGCACCAATAGTTCTTATTTTTGGCGTAAGCGTGTTATGCGAGCATGTGTTGTTGTCATGCACATTGCAAAACTATTCAAGAATGTCATTTAAATCTTGGTACATACATAATTCTCTTTCCATTAGCTCCATTTTCCCACTGCTGCTGAATAACCTCCTTATCGGTTACGATATTGTTTATTTGAGTCTTTTCAACATAAAATTGTTTTATTTGAGTCTTTTCTACCTAAAATTGTTTGGCAAGTCCCCCCTCCCCACCACACCCGATGTCGTAGAGTAGAATGACTGACCTTTTTCTAAGCTAACTGTCTCCATTTACGTGATGACATGTTAATGTTTGGTAATGATTTATTCGGATGTTGCTAACTGTATGTGATTTAATTATGCAGACGAAACTTTTGTAGAGCAGATGAAATGCCTTCTTCGTAAAGGAAGTGATAAATGTGTTGTCACGTGAGTTTTTGGTCTTTGTCTGGTATTCTGGTTTGTTCAAGGTTAATTTCTGTGTGTGTGTGTGTGTGTGTGTGCATGTGTGTCTGCACAAAATCTATTTTTAGCCTATGCTGACCCTGTTATGATCTTGACAATTATGTTATAATCATCAATGTTGCCAACTACAAGACTGATAAAACAATTTTTCTGCATTTAAACAAAATGCTATGTGTTGTCATGTGATTCATTAGTCACAGTCTGGTACCCTATTGTTTTTACATTTCTTTACACTAAGAGAATGAAGCCAAAATGGATTCGATATGTACACAGATTTAACCTGAACAATAGCACCTCGCGGCCGTTAGGATTTGTAAACTTGACAGTTATTTTCAGTAGTAATAGCCACTAATTATGACAGTGAACAAGTTCAACATCTTACTAAGGGAAGCCATAAAGGCTATCAAACCATTTTCCCACTGACTTGTGTATTGTACTTCAATACTGCCACTTCTCAGCTGTTACTAATGTTCAATAATTGTAATCTTAACAATTATCAGAGTGACTAAACCGGACAGAGACTCATGATAACACAGCAGTAAGGCTAATCGGATTACGTGTACTTACCTTTTGTATGGATTAAAATTTGAGTCTTTCTTGGCTTTATGGAATAAATGTGGCTTCTCGTGAGGTGTAAATGATATAATATTAACCTTGGTGGTACATGTACTTTAGTCGATGCTTCTGTCAGTAATGAAAACCTGACATCGGGAAACAGAAATTGAATTACTTAACACACGCTATGAATAAAATACTGGTTCTGGATACATATTACAAAATAAAATGCAGCCGCTTGTGATGGGTAAATTTTATATTTTTGCACTAATATGCTGGCCGCTGATAGCGTTAGCGGGGTGGCCTTTCATGAGGGATACTTTTGAACACAAACTTGTAGGTGCCGACGGGTTCTGGCTGTAAGGAGCGGGTGGCCGCTGGTCAGGGGGGCCATTCAAGAGGGGGACCACTGTATTAAGATTATTATCACTTGTAGGTAAACATGTTTATGTGGTAATATGACCTTGGAAGTTTCTAGAAGGGATTTTGTTTATGAATTTGATGGGAAAATGACCCTCATACTGGTTCTGTTGTTGTGTCTTGTGTTTATTAAGGAAGAAGTAAACAGAAATTCTTTACTCCTATCTTCAACTTCAGTTGTGTTCAGATTTATTTTGAGAGGAGTCTTTCATTTAAATTATTCATTGGAATTACAAAGTGCTCATTAATAATTGCAGCTAAGTTACTATTTTGGGATTATAGTGAATACATTTAGAAACATTTTGGATTACATCACTGTAATACATCAAGACTGCCAGCACATCAACAATATTTGAGGCATTTAGTATATCAGCATATTCAAAATTGGAATTCATTCGGAATACCAATGGAATCCATTCAGAATACTCTATACTTCTGGACTTGCGATAGAACTTTTAGGACTATTTGGGATTTAATTCACAATACTCTAAGTTCCTTTTAAATTTTCACTTTGTATTCTAAGGAAATAAATTATTTGTTGAATTTTACAAAACTTGTTGGTTTTTCCTCTTTTCTTTTACTTAGTTTAAGACCATAGTGTCATAACAATACTGGCAGGAAAAATGCAGACTTGAAAATAAATTCTTTATACATGGAAATGATTACTCGAGGATGAGCAATCCAGGGCTCATGAAGGCACATGACAGGAAATGCTTATAATAATCACAGGAGCTGAGGTCATGCATTTACTAAGTTATGGAAAACATTTACACTTTCTCAGCATTGTATACTTCAAATAAGTCATTGTTGAGTCAGATTATTGCACAGTTTGCTACTTTCCTTCTATACAAAAATAACTGTGACCCAAACAGTGAACATAGTTATTTTAGTTGACATTGAAATTGTAGACAACCATGCTGTAGTCTGAATCTACAATAACTGATTCAAAAATTTTGATGCTGGAAAGAAGAATATTTATTACAGAAATTAAAAAAAAAGAAACAAGTGCCTGTTATGATGATGTTTCTTTTTACATTCTGGAATGAACACTACCATTGCTTGATTTAGAACTTTGCCATTAATTTTTTTTCTGGTAGGCAACTTCTGAAGCACTTCATGGACTTAAGTAAAATATATAATGAGGCTTTCCATTCAAAATCTAGGATACGTTCCTGGCAAAAATGTATGCAGTTATGGTCTTTGTTTGGATCAGAACTTTGACCAACATTTTTGTTTCCACTCATAATCTTCTAAAGAACTTTCTGGACTGAAATTAGGTTTGGCATGAGGCTGTTCATTAAGAATATCTATGTCATGTTATTGTTTCCAAATCAAAGTTTATGTAATTACAGCTCTTGTTTGACTTAAAACTGCCCTTCAATTTCTAATCAAAATATATGAGGGACATTAGTAAAACTTTGGTCAAGTTTGATATTCACTTTTTTTCTGACAAAAGTTCATGTTTGACTTTGAACATTTACAATCAGTTTCATTTCCAGTCAATAACATCTGAAAGGCTTCAAAAATCTAAAAATTATGAAATCTGGTATAAGACTTTACATAAAAATGACTTATATCAAGTTTGATTTGCACTGGGTTTTGGTAAAATTCTATAAGTCATGGCCCTTGATTGACTTTCAACCTGCCTTTCAATGTCTGCTCAAGGACTTCATCTACTGAAACCAAATTTGGTATTAAGCTTTATATTACAAAGATTTAGATAAAGTTTCATTCTTATCAATTTTTGCAAAACTTTACTGAGTTGAGGTTCCCATTTTACTTACACCTTTGACCTTTGACTGGATCATATTTGCAGGGGCATCAACAACAATATTTATGGAGAGGCAGATGGATTATAGACAGACAGCTAGGTCCTCCTATATTACACAAGTTTGGTGGGGGGGGGACAAATTGGTGTTACACATAGCACATACTAACAATATATGTGCTAATCTTCAACTAGAGGTACTGATGGATTTGTGCAGATCATTTTAAGAACATATGTCACAGGCCATTTCCAATATTTTTCTATGTAATGACCCTCATTCTGGAACAGGTGTTTTCATCTTTTAAATCAGCCTAGTACTGCTAAATGCAAAGCAACCTTTAAACGTCTTGCTGTTGCGATGTTTTGGCTTTTAATTTTTTGTGTGGAAAATATCTGTTTCTCATAAATTAAATAAAACAATGTTTTACAGTGATGATCCTTAACTATAACTGCTAACACAGTAACAAGTCACATCAATAATCAATTATGTTCTAATGTATTTTGTAAAAGTTTAGATTCAAACATTCACTAGAAGCCATATGTGTTAAAATTTGTACATGAAAACTAGCGATTTCTGGTTATAGGGATCTACTTGAAGTCAAAGAAAAATAATGACCTTGACTGAGATCCAAGCCTGACAGGACACTGTTGACAATAGCACTTGTTGTCTCCTTGGTGATGTCCCCCTGATCTATCTCCAGGACAACCGAGTGAGGCAAGGTGCACCTGCACTTCCCAGAAACTGCAATGATTAAAAAAACACAATATCATTCAATCACTTGTACTAAGAACATTCTCTCCCACAGTTCACTCCATACTATTATCTTTAAATACCTTTCAATAAAAGCCACATTGCTCATGGTAATGCTCAGAAAGGGGATACGTTAGCATTGTGTGTTTACTAAATCTTCAAGATGCAACAAAACAAAGGCTAAATGTGGTAAATAACAATGATGATTAAAAAAAATATTGAGTGTATTAATAAAATGTAACAAAATGAGTCATTTAATGATGATAGATCCCCCCAATCCTCAGATTTGTAAAGACTCCTAACTACCTGATGGTCTACCACTATAAACTATATATGTTAATTTGTATTTTGATGGCTACATAGAAATATTGATTGTGGATAACTAAGATATACATGGTAACTCTATGCAACTCGATTGACAATTCAATTGAAATGCCTTGCATGGTTTTAGAGTTTTTCTGTTTAAATAAAACTATTTATAGACAGACACTTTTGAGAACAAGAAAAGGGTCATTACAGATACTTTTCAGTTTCTTCAGCCAAGACAATTTTTACAACTTAGAATTTTCTGCTCTTGCATGCTCCAATATTGATACAGACATGCAGGAAAAGTGAGGTGATTGGAATTACCATCCCACCATCAATTCTAACTTGTACAAATTGGTAAACACTTGGAATTTTCCTGAGAACAGCTTTAATATATTTCAATCATCCTCTCTTCACTGAGTTATCCTTATAAAGGTTATAGTCATTTGCCTTAAGACAGAAGTCTTTGGAATCTGAAAAGTAGTGAACTCATTCTGCCTTTGTATTATGACAATGGTAACATGTTACATCTTGAACCAAAACCCCATAAAATATACAGCAACTTGGGCACAATAGAAAAGCATGTGAACAACAATATTTCACCTTGAGTACACCCAGGTTGCATTCTCCAACCACAGATGGCCAGTTTCACTCCAAGTTAACAAATCCCAACATTTATAAGGAGACAAATGTACATAAAATGTCCTCTTACAGCTCAATTGTGGAGCAATACTGGAACAATAATTACCGATAAAAAAAAATATTGTGCAAAAGAAATTATAAACTATTCTTGGGTTCTATCAAGTGAGAATAGGCATAAGAAACAACCAATTTTGTCTTTAAAAGAACTGAGTCTTTTCTTTAGTTAATTATTATGTTTTCAGTAATGCCTTTTGTAAAATCCCATAATTAGACACATATTTACATACTTTTGCTGAATCATTATGACAAAAGATGGGATTAACATGCAAGAACTAATTATCACTTTATGAACGATATTTATGGAGAAATATAATTATTAACCTGTGATAAAAACACAGACCTCCTGTCAGATCCAATATTATGTGCTGTCTATATCAGTACTATTTATCTTAATGCAAGCACTGTTCATATAGTGCTCTATTATGTAAGAAGTAATGCTACTGTAATTAGATTGCAACTGAATGCACAACTCTGTTATGTAAGAAGTAATGCTACTGTAATTAGATTGCAACTGAATGCACAACTCTATTATGTAAGAAGTAATGCTACTGTAATTAGATTGCAACTGAATGCACAACTCTATTATGTAAGAAGTAATGCTACTGTACAGATTGCAACTGAATGCACAACCCTATTATGTAAGAAGTAATGCTACTGTAAATAGATTGCAATTGAATACACAACTCTATTATGCAAGAAGTAATGCTACTGTAAACAGATTGCAACTGAATATACAACTCTATTATGTAAGAAGTAATGCTACTGTAATTAGATTGCAACTGAATACACAACTCTATTACGTAAGAAGTAATGCTACTGTAAACAGAATGCAACTGAATACACAATACAACTGAATACACAACTCTATTATGTACGAAGTAAAGCAACTTTACACATCATGTAACTGAATACAGTGAAATCCTGCTACAACATGCTTCATTAAACCGTACATTTGGATATAACATGATTAGTGCGAGTCCTAAATTTTGCACAACCTTTACAACAATTCCTTTGATTTTTTTAAAAATTTCATATGTTTTACTACGGTAACAAAAGTTTGATTTAATACCCTGGCCACATGTGATGTATTTGTGAAGAAGGAAATTATCTAAGCACTTTTTCTTTCTTTACATGAATAAAAAAGGCAACATATTTATTTGTGAATGTTCACTTTAAAACGAGT
>JAECUM010052983.1:0-23970 GCA_016617855.1 Megalonaias nervosa
AGTTAAAATGTCAGTGGATAGGTCAAGAAAGCAACTAAAACTATTTAAAACATTAGCACAGCTATTCGACAACAGTATTATAGCTCCGCCATCTTGTAATTGTCAGCCAATTAAGTAATTTGTGAAATGGTGGTTTATATGTGACCTTTTTGCCTTTAATTGCCGCTATTTAGACTGCCCAAGGGATAGTTTTACATCAGCTCCAATCATGACTCATGCTAAGTGTAACTGGCATATACTGAAAATGGTGTTTATTTATTTTTGTTATTTTTTTGTTAAGATTACTGAAAATTGTGTTCCCTCGAAACACGACCATGCAGGGGGTATGGGAGTACAAAATCGTATATTTAGCATGACACTCCATGCTTCATTCAGATTAAACTCAGATCTCAATTTCACGTAGGACAGTGGTGATCTGATTTAGATTGGGCCGTGTTATGGCAGGTATGTCAACATCTTGAAAATAATTTACATATTTCATTAGCGCGATCAAAGTTTCCTCAGACAAATTAATTTTTTTTCGACAAGCCTGACAGATGCCTCACTTAGAATATGGGATGGGCCTGATCTAAAATTAGAGGGATCCCAGGCATTGTGCTATCAGACTTTTTGAGCACTGCAATAATTCCAAAATATTGCCTTTATCCAGATAGTCTTGTGAGTAATTTGCAGTTCCAGTAGTTTACATAAATAGTTTTTCTCAAACAAAAACCAAACATAACATTAAATACCTCTGCAGACTAACATAAAAACAAAAGAATGAAACTGGAATTAGGAATGAAAAAATTGCACATTTCTCTCTCTCTCTCTCTCTCTCTCTCTCTCTCTCTCTCTCTCTCTCTATATATATATATATATATATATACACACACAAGTCCACTAAGTCGTCAAGACACAATTCCTCACATGTTTGCAAAGTTCACTACTTTACCCCACATTACACAATACATTCTCATGTAACTTGTGTCGCAGTACTGAACCACCTGATTTATCTAGCTTACCAGCAATTTACAATATACTCCAAACTTGTAATATTAAAGCTTGAATCAAATCTATTTATAACTCTACCTAAAATAGAATCTACATTCCAGATGTGCAACACACAAAATAGATGGACATATTAGCTTGTTTTAAATGCTCAGTTACCTGTAAGAAATATGGAGTCGTAGTCGTAGTCAGTCATAGTTCAGAGTCACATCATAACATCTTGTAGAGTTTCTAATACCTTAAGGAAAAGGTATTCCTGTGCTGGAAAGAGTTGTTCATTCGTACGAGGAACAACATGTGTATTGTTAGTGGTGGTAGCTGTATTTCATCTACTTTCTAAATAATTATTTTCCCTGGAGAACAACACTACTGGCTTTGGACAAAGACATCTGATGAAATTATTTCTAAATCGGAACAGAACAATACAAATTGTGCTTTACAGTGAAAATTCTGGACATTCTGTGTTAGCCTTCATCTGACGTCATCATCCGCCATCTTGGATCGGAACTGAGATTTAGACTGTATCAATTTAGAACTGTTTATTCACAGGACTTATGTGTTTTCACAAATTTAGAACATATTTTTGGATCTTCTTCGTAAATCGTAAGTCTTGTTTCATATATTTACCTTTTCGCCGTGTTTTCTAGGGAAATAAATTATTTTTGTTAAAATTTACAAAGCTTGTTGTAGTCACTCTTTCTTTGTGTTACTTTGAATGAGCCGATACGTAACAATTTCCACAACAGTTGAATATGTACAGGTACATTTTTAATGCAGTCCACTTCATAGTTACCAAAGTGATGATTCTTTGAGTGTACTTGTGTAGGCATTTAGTTGGCCTTTACTACAGGTAAGTTTTATTAGAATTGACATTTTGGTGTCCACTTCACAAGTATTAATAAAAGTAATAATAATTCTCCAGTACGCTGACTGTATTGGTTGTCATGTGCATCCTTGTACAGGTAATTTTACTAGTATGTAGATCAGTAAATACACAGAGTTCATAAAGCAGGACACATGCCACACTACACTTATATATTGTCTGCTCATTTTTGAATTACATTTTTATATCACAGGCAAGACCAAATGTAAGCTTTGTTAACATTGGAAACATGGAACTGACACCATTATACATGTGTAGCTTGATCTTGTGCCAATCTACAAATACATATCAGACTTGCATATTATGGACAGAAAGTCAGTGGACTGTAATACTGGGGGTACTAGAGGGGAGGGTGCAGAAGTGCACCATGATGGATAAAGATCTCATTAGTCTGCATCCTGATATGACAGCAGGGAATGACTAGGTACTCCACATGGTTCATCAAACTTAAAGTGACCCAAACATTTGTGGTCAGTGACAGCTCTGCCTCTTCCATCACTGTAGCATCATGATGCACCTTTCTTGGCAGAACCAGTAGGTTGTTTACTGCATAGGCTTGGCACCCAGTTGCCTTTATCACCTGCCATTGAGCGAGATAATGATCAAAACAAGCCACCTTGGTTGCTGTCACATGCTTAAGATGCACAGACCAGCTATGTGGATCAAATATCCCATTCCCAATCCCAGCTTAAGGAACTGGACATCATCATGCCAACAATGATGAGCCTGTTCTGCCACACCCAGACTCTGCCATATTGCTCTGATCTCAGTAAGTCAATACCACAGCCAATCATCCATTGGCAGCCACCAGATGAATGATCTTTGTCCAGTTTGCCAATACAGGATCTGCCTAATCTGCATAGTGCCATAAGGTACTACAAATGATGCCCAGCCTAGTGCCTCAGTACCAAGGAGATGTCACTTCATTTTGTTCTCAAGCCTTTGCCACTTCAAGGTAGCCTTTGCTTAGCAACCGTTTGGAAGTTACCGTATCTCAACACCACATTCAGTCATACTTTATAAGCCAAAGATTGTAGGCCTTTATCAACTACATTGGTGTGAGATATAAAGCAAGCCTGCTCAGATATCATCTCACACAGCAGCATGGACTAGTATTGAGGATCAAATATTCCCTAACCCATCTCAACACACACAAATAATGGCACAATGTCATGAAAGAATAATTGTCACTGTTCCATCAAAACTGGACTTGTATGTATTGGATCACATCAGCTCACTCCCACAGTCAATCTTATCATTTAGCCAAAAGATGGAAGGTCTTTGTTTCAGCTGTATGGACATTTTTCTGGGGATCACATATGCTCTAACCTGTCTCAGAACAAAGAATGGCACAATGTCATAAAATATAGAATGGCACTGTTCCAAGAAAACATGACTCAGCCGTATATTTTGGTTAGCAACAGGTCACTGCCACAGTTGATCTTACCATTTGTGCCAAAAAGACGTGAGATCTTTGTGTCGTTTGCCAACTCTACACCACAAAGTAATTTCATAGCTTAGCCAAAGGTCTGGTGCCCGGTTTAGTGCCCCAGCAAACAGGATATGCAGTCACTGTGTTCTCATGTCTTTGTCACCTAAAGGGAGTACTTTCTTAGTGATCGGATCTGAATCAAGATGCTCTGCAAGCACAGTGGGCCATTCACTTAGACAATCTTCTCCAATTTTATTTCAGATTGCACAGGAGGCATCATTGTTTCCATGTTCACCTGGACATGATGAAGTATGTCACAAATTCCATCATCTTTGCTAGATCTCACTGACAAGAGAAGACTCTGCCTTTTGAGTGTTAGTTGAGGAAGTCTTTCACTAGTTGCTGCCAGAATTTCACTCTCCTCCCGCTAATCAACAAAGACCAACTGGCTTTCAACTGCTGTCTGGTCAAGTGACTGGCTTGGAGACCATTACAGGTATGGAAATGATGAAGCTGTCATCAGTAATCATATCAGATGCCATCTTGCACTGTTCAGTACAGTCCAGTTTTGTTGTATACATATCCCATAACCTGCTACAAAGATAAGGAATTTGACAAAGTTATGGAGAATACAATGGTCCTGTTCTGTTACTATTGGACTGTGCCATCAGAATCAGACCACATGGGGTCAGTAACGAAGCCAATCCTGCCTATTATGTTGAATCATGGGCAGACTTATATAGATCAACATCAGTGCACTGGCACTCTTAAGGCTTAGTCTACCCATAGTGCCACAGACCTCCCAGCTTGGTCTAGTTGTGCCACAGTATCTGTTTAATATGGACATTTCTTGGGGGCAAATAGCCCTGAAGATTCATTATAAGTTAAGATCCAGGGTTCTCAAGAATTGATGTGGATAAAAGCATACAAGGGGATTGTTCCACACTAGTATATCTACATGTCATCAAATACAGATCGATCATAATCAGTACCTGCTAGACTAGCTCTGTTCATAGACCCACACTAGGGAAAGACATCCAGTTGGTGAAGACATATTATATAGTTTCATGACAGTTCCATGTTACTCCGTGGCCAGTTAGTGCCTTTGTGCCCAGTTCCTATTATGGACCCAGAGCAGCCGATAGCTTCAGATATTACAAAGAACCATCTCTCAGCCCAAGAGACATTCACTATCACGGTTTCCTAGGTCACTTTTTTTATGAAGTCATTAGAATGAATACTGTTGTTCCAATGGCAGCTGAAACTTTGTACCTTGGAACAAACAATGCATATGAGACCCCATCTCACCTGACTTAATGTTGGATGACCCCTTACAGGTACAACCTTTGAGGTGACAGTTCATGGGGATGCAAGCAGAAAAAGCTTGGGAGCACATCTTCCAGAGGTAAGTGGACAGTGGTTCACTCAGGATTGTCTATTGTATATCAACATCCTAGAGCCTTATGGAGGTATTATAATAGTGGCAGGAGAATCTACATAGAAAGGGCATTCTCATTCATCAACTCTTCTGTGGTGAATTATCTCAGAAGGCAACGTGGGACTAAGTCCCAGACCTTTGCATTCATTTTTGGGAATTTCTGAGCTGGAGTCTACAACAACAAATTTATGGCCAGCTCCTCATATTTCATGCTGGCTACAGGCATTAATGGACATGGTGTCCTAGAAGAATCCACTAATACAAGCAGAATTCATCCCTTGGCTTTCAATCGCATATGTGCCCACATGGATCGACTACTGGCAGATCTATTGGCAACAAGTTGATCACAAAATTCTCAGCTTTTGTCTCACCAGCCCCATATCTGAAGGCCTGGGTAGTTGATACTCGTTCTATAGATGGGACAGTTTGGTCATGTATGTTCACCCTCCAGCACAACTATTTCCAAACATGTTACAGAAAGCAAGATAATTGGAGTGTCGCCATATCCTGATCGCTCCACTTAAGTGGGAAAAATAATTGATTAGTGACATCATTGATAAAGTGACCGAAATCCCAAGGAAAAGGAGATATTTCTTCATCTTCTCAAGCAACCATGATGGCAGTCATGACATCCCAATCGAGAGTTTTGAACCAGCACATCAGCATCAAGTTAAACAAGCCCTGATTCCGTCCTCAAGTGAGTGAGACACATCTCTAGCTGAAGTGTATGAGGGATAAGGACAATTTTCGCATGATTGTTTGAAGTACAAACACTTTGATGATCACATAAATACCCCAATAGCTAACTTGAAGTTCCTACTTTTGCTGTCATCATGGAAGATATCAAATAAGACCTGTCCAGTCTGCTGCTACCTGACTTTATCCACGCCTTGGGATGGAGGTCCAAGCCCACTTACTCCAGCTTTTAGCTCAGAGACTTTCATCCCAAAAGGCTCAGCTTGACCTGATAAGACTTAGAGCCATGGTGTAACAGATTACCTTTCCTGCCATTCAACAGCGACTTCCAATGGATTTGCAGAGGCAAACGTTTTCCTTTCAGAAACACTCCTCAACAGATGAAGTCCATTCTTCATTTGGTTTCTCTGGACACTGTCTAAAATACCTGAAGGCTGGAGATAGCCTCTCAGGGATATGGGGATGTAGCAGTTACTTTTATATGGAGAGTGTGCCTCCTGCTCCAGTAGGAACTGAAGTAATTATTGGATCTGTTGCCAATGCCTGTATCAAGGGGAGATCACTGTCACCTAGGTGGGCATTTTAGCTAAAATGTTTTAGCCTGTGGGAGGGGTGGATTTGCAAGGTAGTAGTAGTTTCCTGAGTTATTATGATCAAGGTAAGTATTGCTACAAAAACATGGGTTTCTTAAAACCCACTTGATAGAATTTGATCAAATTCTGGCAGAAAGACAAATATATGAAGTGAATGTATGAATGCACTTCATATATTGTAATTCCTACAAATACTTTAGATATTTGATTGTTCTGTTTATTATATGCCTTACCAATTTTCTTTTCTTATTTTTTTTAAATGCTCAGAAAATTGCTTTTATTCATAAATGATTTCATATGAACTTATGAATAACGTTGTGTAAAATCTTGAATTGTGGACTTGAGAATTCATGCCATTTTGGTACCAATTTATGTTGGGGCGGGGTGGCATGGAATTTATACAGATTGTTGCGTATCTGCCATCTAGTATTGCCAGTAGTGGGTGAAAATAACCTGTTTCTTGGAATTTTCAGTTGAATAGGTTTTAGGGTCTATTCCACTGTAGAAAATGTTTTGTTGTTTTCAATAATGAAGATGAGACAATTCCTCCAAAAGCATATATTATTTTGTGAGCGATCAAAGCCTTTATGAATACTCCACTGAAAGGTCAACAAGACAGGTCATTCTTATCAGGCTATACTATTTTAAAAAGACATCTAAAATTTTGAAAATCAAATAATCTGATCAATTCCTCCAGAAAGCATCCAGGCTTGAAGGCTTTAGAAATAAACTAGTCTGACTTTCTTGGAAAGAAAAGAAATAGAAACTTTTATATGGCTTCTCTTTAAAAAAACCCACCAAATATCTATCATCTAGTAATTGGATGTTATAATAAACAGAAATCCTTTAAATGATATCCCTTCAGTCCCTAAATAGAAATTGACCAGATTGTTAGTGATAGAAACAAGAAGCTTCATGGTGTGAAAACCATGGCAGCAGAACCTCAAAATAGATAAACACAACTTTCAAACACTTACTTATCACATAGCCAACTGATCCATAATTTGTAGAAATTTTGACAGATTGTCCAGATCATGTGGCCTTCTCCACTTGTATTTGACTGTTAGGCAGATATTAGTCAGGTGAGCTATCCTAAGCCAACTTGGGCTGCTTGTTATACCATGAAGACCTTTTTAAGTTTGTACAGATGATGCCAATCTTTGTTTCAATATGTCAGCCAAAATTTTAAAAAAATATTTAAGCAACAAATACAGACTTAAATAGAGCAGAGTAGAAAGATGTTTAGCTTATTGAAGTGTGTAATCTATACAAATTACATTTATTTGCCTTACAATTATGCTGCATGTTAAAAGACATAAAAAGTCTTTAATGGACTACATGCAAGATAAAAAGGCTTTAAAAATCTTAGCTAGATTTCTCTAGCATTGTTTCTCTTTCTTTATTTTATTACAGGGACTATACCTATCTATGATGAAAGCAAGGATGCCATATTTTGCAAGCCTTGCCGTGATGGCTATTATCAGCCAGCTGATGCTTGGTCTGATGAAACACCAGAATGTTTACAGAGACATACATGTGAGAAGGAGGGACATAAAATTGAATGTGACATGGGCACAGGATTGCATAACATCCAGGATGCTTATTGTCGGTGTGATGCTAGGAATAATTATGTTCTTACATATTGGGAAAGTAGAGGCAATTGTGTTGAATGGGCCCATGCCACATGCTACTTCTCTCCATGCCCTGATGGTCAAGAAAGGTTGTTAAGTAAGTGTTGTAGAGTAGTTTCAATTGTTCTGCCACCATTATACGTGCAACGGCCCCTTTTTGAGAGTGAGTGGTATCAAAGAGCCTGGTCATTTGTGTCAGTAGAGCTCTACTGAATTGCATTACTCAAAAAATGGCTCATCTTTGTTGTGTTAGCAAGTGTGCTAAGTCTTTCCCTTATTTCATTAAGTTGTCCAATTGTTATAAGCAGATTTTCTTTCTGTTTGCATTTACGAGGCAGGATGACACAGTGATCCAGAGCTGGTTTGTGTTGTCTTTGTTTGTGTAAAATGGTTTATATATATTGAAGAAATTAGTTTTTGTTTTTATTGTTCAAACATTTAGCAACACAGTAAAGCCTCTATTAAGAGATTATCTTTCTTGAGGGACCAGATCTAAGTGGCACACACATATTTATGGATTATAGAGTGTTGTCACCTGTTATGAGTGACTATCTGTCTTTAGAGATCGTTTTTTTTTCTTCAGAATGTGGTTCTGTTGTTTAAACTTCATGTTGGTTTATCTTAAGAAATGGAACAAGTTGTCATCCATCTCGTCATGAATCTAGTCTAAATGTAAAATATTTCTGGATAAGATATAAATAATGTTCATGAAACTGGCCGCAAGAGAAATTTCAACATATTTTTGAAGATGTTGGCTTCATTGTTTCTTAAGACATGTATTAATTCTTCATATCTCCTGCTAATTACAAATTTCACAGCTTTCATATTCAACTGCATTCCTCAAATGGTTTTCTGAAGCACTGGTCTTCATAAGGGCTGTTCCAGTAAAACATACATGGGACCCAGGGAAGGCACTTTTAATGTGGAGTACTGACCCATAGATGCAGTTTAGAATTTTCTAATCATTTTAATATGAACTATGTGAAGTAATACTACCCTGGCATATATGTTTTTAAAAATGCCTTCCTTGGGTACTGTGTTTGTTTAAATGGAACAGCCCTAACCTGATTTGTATGCCCCATAATATTGGTGATAGGGACATAGTTCTATCCTTGTCAATCTGTCTGTCTGTCTGATTAACCTTGGTAAAGTTTTGTGATTGAATCAATTTCAGGCACTCCGTGTTCTACAAAGGCATTTCTGGTTGATCCAGATATTTCACTGATCTCTTGATAGATCTGTAAACTTCTGGTAATAAGTCTATACAATTAGTTTTTAGTGGATGTTGTATGCTTATTTGTTATATGGGCTTTTGTACCATCAGAGGCATCACAGTGTGAATACAGTAGAATCTCAGTCACCCGGAGAGCAACCCACCAAACATGTTGGATAAGGACATTTCTAGTTTGAGTGATGGAGCTTTAATATGCTTATAAACATCGGGGTCTTAAAACCAATTTTGAAGTTCAAGCCAAATAGATTTTACTGTATGTAAAAGTTTCAGTATTTATACTTCTTAATAAGCAGATTGAAGAGATGGTTAAAGACAAGAAAGATAGATGAATAGACAGAATCAGAGCAAATGAGAAATAGCTGCATTGATCACTTACCTAAAACCATTTATCAGATAATCAGATTTTACATCTATATCTTTACTTTTATATTACACACATACAGCTTCATATTTGTGATGCTTATTTACTGTAAGTGGTTAATTGTTTCGATTGTTCTTATTTTTTTGTATGTGGTTAATTTGCTTGTTACTCTTATTTTTTTGTTTGTGGTTAATTGCTTTGGTTGTTGTGCTTATTTTCTATATGTGGTTAGATGCTTTGTTAGGTTTTAATGGAACTTGTAGACACATTTCTGTACATGGTTAGGTGCTTTGTTAGGTTTTAATGTAGATACATTTCTGGCTATACCATGCTGAGGATATAGGAGCTAAGTGCCCTTACCAAGGACATAGGCAGCCAATACTTGCTGTCCTGGGCAGATATTGAACTTTGAATACTTTGATCACTATTCTTAATGCTGTACTAACTGAGGTACAGCAGCTCCATATTTTCCGTATGTGTAAAACAAATGTATTTGTTATCTAGATTTTACTGAATTTAGTATAGTACGTTAATTAGATAGCTTTTCATTGATACATAAATCTGTAAATAGAATGTTGCTGGGGTTTATGGGTTAACTCCAAAAACAAGTAGTAAACTTATGTTCCATTAGAAACAGGCAGAATTACCATAAGAGTACCTTAATATGATAGACACTATATTAATGCATTTACCAGTTTACTTTAAGTTGTCAAAATAACATACCTCTATTTCTTAAGTATGTAGCAAGAAATAAGGTAAAAGCATGCACTGTAAATGTCCATTTGAAATTAACAATTTCATGTAAACTGTTTATTTGTTTTTCAGATTACAGCTGTGCTTCACAGTGTCCACAGGGTCAGAAGCGTAAAGATAGTGATATATGTGTCCCCATGTAAGTCATTCTAGAACAGCCTTAAAATTAGATTTTCCCATCAAGGCCTTCATTTTAACTTTCCTCTGTGATGTATAGGGGAGCTATGTATTATGCCAGCATTGGTGTCAGTGTTGTTTTGGGTTGGTACATGTAATTTTAGCATGTAAGTTGTGATGGTTTCATTGGATCTCAACAATTCTTCATTCACATATCATTTAGGAGCTAATTTTGCAACTCTTGAACCACTTTTGTTGAAGACTTTTGTGTATAGCTGTCAGCAGCCTACTGTGTGTACCATATTTGCTGTTGATGCTGAGTGTAAGTTAATTTGCTAATGTTGTAAATTTTCCATCCCTGATCCATATACAAGTTGATGTGGAGTAAAAGATTAGGCCAGATCAACACCTGGGCTTTGTCTGTTTCAGTAGCAACTTCGGTTTCATGAATATTAATGGTAGTGCTGTATGCTATTCCAGATTACCAGCAATTCGGAAGTTGCATCACCAAAGCTATCATGCTTTTTTCACAGCTTTATTTTGAAGAGAGAGGTTTCAGGACAGTTGTAATCTGCATTGTTCTGTTACCTGACAGTTATGATCTTATTCATATATAAGGGCAATACTGTATTCCATATTTAATTGACACATATGAATAAACAATACATTCTTGTTTTAATTACGATGTCCATTGTCTCTGTGCAGTGTTATGAACATGCTAATTAAATATGCCTGTAGCTTTAGCCAGGTTATTCCAATCATAGGGAAATCAGAAATGTAAACAAAATTAATGAGAGAGGCAGAAAAACAGAAGAGTCACATCAGAAGAATAAATAAAACACTATTTTATAAATCGGTAATCTGTGAAGTACTACAGCAAATTTACACAAATGAACAGTTTCATGATACTTATTATTTAACATGTCAGTTATAATTGAAAGCATCTTAATGTTCTAATTTATTATTTTTTTTTATTTTATTACTGTTGTGCAGCTTAAACAGTAAAATAATGGGTAAGAGTTCATTTTATCATCTCCAACATGTGAGAAGCCCTCAAATTCTTTTGTCTTCCATATTAGAATGAAAGATGGCAGCAAACTCTGTGCTCAGATCATTGGAAATATTCTCATTATCCTTGGTCTCCATATCATCCTCCTCATCTGGCTTCTCTTTATATCCACAGACAATTTCTGCTTTAAAAGCGTCATTCACAATAGGGACTGTCCATTTAATAAGTACACAAAAAAAAATCAGCCATTTTCTACCCTCTCCCCCCTCCCTTGCATGGTGTATTTTTTTCTACCCCCTCTTCCATGCATATGTATGCTTTTGTTTAGTATCCTCCACCTGCTTCATAGTTTTATAGTTTTAACAGTATGACCAGTAGTCATGTCCTGACATGCTAAATGAGTTATGTGTGCTCTTTGTGTGGCATTGGATGCTGGCTTGGGATGCATGATAAATACCACATTCGGAGCATGTTCATTTGTTAATCTCACTGTTCAAAAGTAATGGACAGTAGAGGTCAAAGGGAAATTTCATCGGCACTTTTGCAGACACTTATCCTATATGATATGCCAGAGAACAAAAGTATGGACTGTTCTGGAAACCATAAAAGGACAGCAGTCTGTCTGTATGTTTACATCAAGAGCTTCCGTTTGGTTCAAAATGCCTAAAGCTTTATTGTGTTGGGGCCCCCATTTTTTGACACTTGGTCTCCATTGGATATTCCTGTTTTATGTAACACGCTTTACTTGACAGCTGCAGTTGTTGAAAGTGCCATATACATGGATTTTGATGAGACTGTTTACAGCTTTTCCAACAAAAGTGTTGATTCTGTACTCCATATACTTTTGTAACCAGATATTTGCATTATTTCATTTGCAAGGATGCTGTGGTTGAATAACTTATCATCATTTGAGAGACCAGTATTTGTTGATATTGTCATTGTGAAAGAGGTACGTTTATTTACTCCTATAAACCACACAGGTTGATATTTAAACCATTCTTATCTTAGGGGTTGTGATGTAACATCCATACATGCATGGTAGCAGCAATGGAAAAGGGATTTTCTGAATTACAGTAGGATATCAAGTGTTTCTCATCACAGAGTCTGTATTTTCTTTTATGGACTTCGTTTTTGATTTTCTCGATTCTCAAACAATTTTGATTTAACTAGGCACAAGTCTAGCATGTGCACTCATGTTCAAGTTTTAGTTTGGCATTCAAAGATTCTATATAGGGTAAATTGGCCATATTCTGTCATACATAACTTGTATTGTGCATTTTTGAGATAGTGATCCATTTTTCCCCCAAAATCCATTTGGGTGCTGCTTTGAAAGACAGCCACTATATCTTTGAATGTAATAGTAAAAATAAAGAGATTCCAGAAGGCACTGCAAAGAAAATTCCCAGTCACAGCCAATCAGTAATGAGAATACTGTGGAAGAATTTCATTGGCTTATTTTGACAGATCATTTACATAACAAATCTTATATGATGAGAGGTCAATAATACCACACCACAAACACTGTATGTAAAGTATATCAGCTGTGTGATAAAACATATGTATATTCCATCCTTGGATAAAACCTATTAAACATGGCATGTAATTGCATCCTGGATAAAACCCATTAAACATGATATGTAATTGCATCCTGGATAAAACCCATTAAACATGGTCTGTAATTGAATCCCAGATAAATCCCATTAAATATATTGCATCCTGGATTAAACCTATCAAACATGATTATGTAATTGATTCCTGGATAAAACCCATCCTAGATGAAACCCATTAAACATACGTTACTGCACCATGGATAATACCCATTAAACATGATATGTAATTGATTCCTGGATAAAACCAATCCTGGATAAAACCAATTAAACATATGTAATTGAATCCTGGATAAAAGCTATTAAACATGGTATGTAATTGCATCCTGGATAAAATCCATTAAACATGATATGTAATTGCATCCTGGATAAAGCCCATTAAACAAGATATGTAATTGAATCCTGGATAAAAACCCAATAAACATTATATGTACTTGAAACCTGGGTGATACTACATCATAGGACTCACTTCTCAAGCTTCATTGATGTCATTCTTCCACTGAATCTCTTTGTGGTGTAGCAGTAAAATGTTATTTATGTACATTTTTATGGACATTACATTTCTGTGTCACATGTTAATGATGTTTGTCATTGTAACATTCCTTTCATGCTTAAGTGATTATATTAATTGTTAGCATCAGGATCCATATTGTCCCCAATCTTGCTGTTATAAACTTGATGATAAATGGAGCTTGACAACTATATAAAACCTTCCTATCAATATCACCTGCTCATAAAAAAAATATATTTATAAACTCCATTTTTAAATTTACTTAACACACTTCACCTGTATAAAAGGGACCCCTGGTCACTTAGAACAATATCTTGTTGTCTGTAGAGTTTCTTTTTCAAGCCAGTTTTATTGTATATCAACTTATATGTATATATTAACCTTAAAAACATTGATGAAGACTTAGGAAACTGTTTTGCATACAGAAAATCCTTGCTTTATCTTAATGAATTTCTTAATTAATTGCTTTTTTTTTTTTTTTTTTACAGAGGTATTGGTAAAACAACTGCAACACCTGTTATTGACAACATGACAATATCTGGTAAGATTTTATTTTCCATCATGTTATTGACAACATGACAATGTCTGGAAAGATTTTATTTTCCATCACCTATTATTGACAACATGACATTGTCTGGTAAGATTTTATTTTCCATCACCTATTATTGACAACATGACAATGTCTGGTAAGATTTTATTTTCCATCACCTAATATTGACAACATGACATTGTCTGGTATGATTTTATTTTCCATCACCTATTATTGACAACATGACAATGTCTGGTAAGATTTTATTTTCCATCACCTATTATTGACAACATGACAATGTCTGGTAAGATTTTATTTTCCATCACCTATTATTGACAACATGACATTGTCTGGTATGATTTTATTTTCCATCACCTATTATTGACAACATGACAATGTCTGGTATGATTTTATTTTCCATCACCTATTATTGACAACATGACAATGTCTGGTAAGATTTTATTTTCCATCACCTATTATCGACAACATGACATTGTCTGGTAAGATTTTATTTTCCATCACCTATTATCGACAACATGACATTGTCTGGTAAGATTTTATTTTCCATCAGCACATTCACTTTTCTTCCTTTTTGTTTGCCTTGGGAATCTTGGGGCCTTTGAAAAAGACAACTCTGTGATTTGTGTCTCATCTTCTCCCCCCCCCACCACTTTGGAGGGCATTTGTGTTCTGTGAACATATTTCTAGCTTTTACCACACTTAGATTATGGTATGGCTATAATCCATCATGATTAATCTTCTGTCCATCAATAATTGCTTTTTACAACACTGGAAGCCATATTTCTAATCCAGTTTTGCTCATACTTGGAATATGGGTCTAAAGCACAGTGTGCCAGCATGGTGCATTCTGTATTTTGTTTTGGAAACTTGACCTAATATGAGTACATGTATTTGATGTTGTTTGGAGTTTTTCATATAGAGATTTGTTACCTATTTATGAAAACAGACCCCCAAATAATGTAATCAGATAGAATGAAATAAACCCAAACCAACCAAGATGCATGCTGACAAAGACATCATTGTGGATCCTGAAAATTGTATATATATTTTCCACTGAGTATATTCTGAATGAAACTCCTTCATTTGGATACACAGGGGTTACAATGTATGTGTTCTCAGTTATGGGACACTATTGTCTCAGCAATGGAAAAAAAGATTTTCATATATCAAAAAGAGCTTAATACATTGAAAAGATAGTGTTAGATTAATTTGTATGGAGGGGGGCTGAGTGGTCTAAAGTGCTGGACTTCACCGATCACTCCCATTTGACCTTTGTCCATGTGGGTTCAAGTCCCTGAATTGGCCAATGTAGATATATGAGAAAGCTGCCATTAGCCTTCCATGGGTTGTGCTTCTCACCAGGGTTATTCCTCTACTATTTATACTGGCTGCAATGTATAGACTATCTTGCTCTGAAAAATGGTGTTAAACCCAAACAACCAAAGTCATAAAGAGAGTACCACAATGCCTAGTTCTACTTCTTTAAGATAAGGCCACAGAATTTGTATACTGATCATATGTCAGGCAGGAAGACCAATCTTGAGTTTCATCGTGGTGTTGCTATGAACATTTGACTAACAAGCAATGCGCCAAGATTTATCAGACTAAGACAGTATTTAACCATTTAAATTAAATCAATAATGAACCTTTTGCATTAGTATTGACAGTTGCAACAATGTGATTATTTTGTTAGTACTATGTATTTTTGCAATAAAATGTCTTGAAAATATTTTAAAAAATCATATGGCTGATTTTGTTTATTATCTTGAAATGTTAATGAAGAGGGTGAAATTAATTAATTTATGTCATTCATATGAAAACCTGCAATATTACAAAATTCAAAGTGTGATTTTTTTCATCCCACATGTAACTAACTCTTCAAATTGTGACATTTTGTCCAGTGACTTTCTGTCTTACAGTCATAACTAAGTGCTAGCACCACATTTTAGGAGAACATGACCCAACCTGACTTCTACATTCATTGTCTTTTCGACTGTCCCTGATGTTTTCCAATTCTCTCCTTGTTGCTGATGTAAGGTTATAATGGTAACTGTTAATTCTGTAAGTTCAATTCATCCTTTACACTACATCTTTAATTTTTCTCACCCTAAAATCCCTTTGATCATACAATTTGCACATTAGTTAGAATAAATAATAATGCCATATATACACCCATACCTGTAAAACTCCTGCTGGGTCATGCCACTGGATGGGGCTATCTTGTCATAGGGTATAACGTTTGATTTATGAACAGCTCAGCTTGGGAGCATATCATGTGTTTCATAAAATACATTCTTGTCTTTCTTTGTAAAACAGGACATAGTTGGTTGAAACTTTATTTGGTGAAACAAAAGTCATTGAATAGCAACAACAATTTGGTCTAATTTGCAAGGGCCCCACATTCTCACTGCATACCCTGTTTTAAGGAATACCCTTCAGATTGTCTGTGAAAACCATTGCCTTGCTGTTTACATGTATGTATACATGAATACTGGAAATCATCATATTTCATTTAAAATGTTTGCTGTTAAAATAATTATGAATATCTTATCAACAATCTTTAAATTATTGTTCAGTTTTAATGTAAAGTTATTTTCATATATACCAAAGTTCTCTCTAATATCCTCCGAACTTATTATAAATTATGACTGACACTTTTTTCAAACTATCAGTTTGAAAATTTGTTTTACGTAGAGTGAGAAAACTTGACAATGAATTATTGTCAGATCAGATGATTGTTTGGTTGTCAAAACTAAGTGGTCTATTAAGTAAGAAATATGAAAGTGTTTGTTAGTTGTGAGATATTCTAAATCACAGAATATATTTCTTGATAACTTATTTTTCTCAATCGATATCTTTAGACTTATCCACAATGACTTGAAAATTGGCATAGGTCTTCATGTACTTTTCACTAAGACATGAATTTGCAAGCAATTGGCATAGGACTTATGTATGTTTTACTAAGACATACATTTGCAAATGATTGGCACTGGACTTCATGCACTTTTCCAATACCAATGTCGAGTATAATTTGGGGGGATTTGACTTTCCATTTAAATTTATCCAAGGATAAGTCCCATGTGAAATTCAGTTGATTAATATACAAGTCAGTAGCAAAGAAACAGGATAATATTGAAGACTTAATTTGCTTTGCATTATTTGTGAGCAAAAGTGCAGAAGTTATGCATCTCAAAGTACTTGGTGCAGAAATTATGCATCTAAAAGTATGCACTGCAGAAATTATGCATCTAAAAGTATTCACTGCAGAAATTATGTGTCTAAAAGTACTCATTGCAGAAGTACAAAAGCACAGTACTAAAGATAGTGCTATTCACAAATATATATGTATGTACAGAGTAAAATCATGTTATAAATAACTTTTCCCTTAGTAGATTTCCAATTTTTTTTAAATTCTGCATTAATTGGTAATTTCACAGTGCAATTTATACCTCCTTATCTTCCATTAAAATTTATACCTCCTAATCTTCCATTAAAATTTATACCTCCTAATCTTCCATTAAAATTTATACCTTCTTATCTTCCATTAAAATTTATACCTCCTAATCTTCCATTAAAATGTATACCTCCTAATCTTCCATTAAAATGTATACCTCCTAATCTTCCATTAAAATTTATGCCTCCTTAATCTTCCATTAAAATTTATACCTCCTTCCATTAAAATGTATACTTCCTAATCTTCCATTAAAATTTATACCTCCTTATCTTCCATTAAAATTTATACCTCCTAATCTTCCATTAAAATTTATACCTCCTAATCTGTCATTAAAATTAATACTTTTAGGTACAGGGAAGGTAACATCACCACCAACAGTTACAACAACTCTAACATTGACATCTGAACAGTCAACCAGAGACAACGACATGACATCTGTAATTGCAACTGCAGTGATTATTCCAGTAATTTTGCTTGTTATCTTGATCATTGGTAAGTAGTAAAAAAAAGGAGCATCAAGTGTATCATTTCCTTCTGATCACTTACCGATGGAAAATGTGTTGCATACAAGAAGCTACACAGACTATCAACCATCAATTTCCCCGAACTTAGGAAGCTTTACATTAAATGCAGGACTTTTAATTTCCAAAGGTTCAGGAAACTAGAAGACAGTGTGAATATTCTGTCCATCTGTTTTCCCATGACTCTAACTCGTCATATAGTGTTAAACAAAAGTACTGTGGAGTTTTCTAAATCGTAATTGCTGCTTAAGTTTCATTACCTGATATTATTGAAGTTTTGTATGGAGCAGATTTATTAATATTAATTATAACTGTAGTAGATTCTGTCAGTACTTATGAAATGGCTATTTTCATGCTTGTGAACTTTGTAATAACTCCAATATTTCAAGCTCAATGTTTGGGGATCCCAAGAAAACAACATCCATGCCAAGTTTGATGACAGAGTTATGATGCAGTTTTGGAGAGTCGCACAGATGTGCAAAGTGTGTAATTGTGTTAAAATTGTGTCAAGAACTTCTTCAACAATTCTTGCACAAACTTGTTTAATGAATGAACTAAGTCAACAATATTGTTAGTCAGAATAAGGATACAAAGGCCCAAATTAAGTTCAGTCATGAATGATTATTTATATAACACAATGGCTTGAAAAAAACACATTCTTAAAAGGTCATATGCCAAATCTGCTGCTGTTGTTTTTGTCTGAATTTGTTTTGAGGAACTTCCCCAAAACATTAGATGAAAAATAATAAATGACAGGAGTTACATGGAAAGGCAGCATTCATTGTAAATAATAACATGTTTACACTCCACAGATTATATTAATGTATTTTGTGCAAGTTATGATGAATGAATTTATGATATGTTTTGTATTCACAATAGTTCTGTAATTTTGAAAGTTTTAGATGAGAATAGTGTCTTGTAACTGATTTAAACTCTTAAAGTAAAGGTCATTACTTATTCTGCTTTGATTATTATAATTATTATTATTATTAATTTTTTCTGTCATCCATAATCTCTTGATGTATTGTGGCTGGTTTGACATTAGCTGAAATTGAGACATGTTTGTTGTCCTTAGAAATCAAGTACCTTCTTTGGAATCCTGTTGTTCCAAGCAATGCCACTTTCTGACATAGGCCTGGTTTTAGTGGTATAACTCTTAACACATACTACAATGGAACAATCTTTATGCATTTTCCAGACATTTTTCAGTGCTCAAGCTATGTCATTGTATTTGATCCTTTTTCTTGTTCTTTTCTTGTCATGGGAGTTCCCTGGTCATACTGTATTTGTGACATAAAGAATGAATGTAATAAAATCACTGATAGGTGCAACAAAAAAAAGTAAAATTACAGAGTGTATTCTTGAAATTGTGGTATATTTATTTTACAAATAAACAGCATAGTTTTTCTGTTCATCTTTTTCTGCCATTAAAAACTTGTGGCAATAACTACAGTTATTGAAAAAGGCTCTATCTAATAGTACATGTAGATAGATATGTATTCAGGAAGAAGGGAAGGGCTTCAGTTGATAGCTGGATTGAAGAATGTACCTTGCAAACTTGAATTTGCCATAGCCATATTTCAGTTTGTCCTGGGTGGCAGGCTAGTGAATTTGTCCACCCCTGAGCATAACTTGTGATCCTAGCCCTGTTTAATAGTACTATGTTCAGCCTTCTTTGTTGTGGTCAGACAGGATTTTTAAAATTCCACAGGATTTTTGCTATCTATTCTCAACCACTTTCTGGTTTGTGATAATTCCACTTCTTACATTCAAGTACACATTTGTTTAACAACTTATGGCTTGCTTAGCTTTTAACCATCTATTTCTTTGAATCTGTACTGAAAGGCAGGAATTTTGGAGCAAGAAGAAACTACAATACTTTGCTATCAGTTTCAGTTGTAATTTTGAAAAATGATACACAAACAACTGAATTGTTTCTTTTCCTATTTAAAATGGAGGTCTGATTTGTAATTGGCACAAATCAGTAATAAGTGATTCCAACAGAAAAAAATGCAGCATGATGCAAATGACAAGAAAACATTCTCAAAAAATGAGTATATCTTATTCTTTTGAAGGAACTTCTTTACAGAATCTCAGCCAAATAAAATATTAATATCACAATTAATAGCAGTCTGAAAGGGATCTTCACATTCATGAAATGCAAATCATTCTTAGGCCAATTAAGACCTGAATTATCATCTTGACCACACAATATAAAAGAATTAGTTTTGAAGGTTTAGTTACTTCTGTTTTATGCTGGAACAGCTTGCTACCTCCACTCCAAAGATGAACTTTAAAAAATCTAAAAGCATGCAACCAGATTTGTTACATCTAGTTATGACTACACAACACAAAGTATGACCTGCATGATTTGTAATCGAAGCTCTAAAACCAACACAGATCGGAAAAAAACAATAATAAGTTTTTGCAAAGTTTAAAATGCACTGCAAAAATACCCTGCTACAATCAGAAAGTATTATTTGAAATCAGCAAGACTTTGCATACTAGATGTCCATTTTTGAAAGGGGTAGTTACAAATTTTATTTGCTTTTATTCTCCCAAGAATGGAATTCTTTTACCACAATTATTAATCAAAACAGATTAATCATCATAAAACCAGATTGATGCATTTTCAAGCTTGCTGTCTCATTGATTCTGAAACTATTTTTTACACTGTATGGTGCAATAATTTCTTGACAATGTAGCACCAAACTAATGATTCTTACACACGTTTTTGTTTGGGTTTTTGTAGTGGTAACATTATTTTTTTCAGTTCATAATTGGAAGTCTAGAATAAACAGCAGCATAGTAGTCTGAAATAAATAATGGCATGATTCCAGTCTGATACCATGGTCCATTTCTGAATCAGAATATCTTCCTTCTTTTCCTCCCACATTATACAGTCATGCTTCTCTTGGGCACTCAACACTTCATCAATTTATTGTCTTTTGACATTTCTATTGTCAGTTTTATCCTTTTTTATGTTGATTCTTAGTTTGTCCCTCTTTTGTTACTTTTTAATTTGTCCCTTGTCCTTTATTTACTTCCATGTTTCTATCCATTTTCATTAATTTCTTGAGGCTTTGAGTATCTCACTAGAAAAGTGGTGCTTACTATGTTTCATCTCTTTAATAGTAACCAGTATTATGGTAAGTATTTCCCACCCTTTTGTTGTTCCGAATCATAGATGTATTTATATATTATCCTCTTAATGACTCAAAGTTTTGGCAGATGTGGGCATAAAATAAGGCAGTCTTAGATACAACACCTTCCTTTTGTGCACAGCTTGTGTGCTCAAAGATGGTTTCCCCATTTATTATTTGTGGCCTGATGAACTTTGGAACTTGGCAGAAAGTCACTGGGTGATAGGGCCAGAAAGAAGTGTCATGCCTCATCTTTTTTTCAGTTGGACCCCCTCCATTTCCAAAAGGGGGCTATGACACTTTCTGGTGTATGGAAGTCACCTGCAGAAATGGCATTTACCAATGTATGGAAGTAGTCTGGTTAAATGGTGGCACTTGCCAATATGTGGAAGTTGCCTGCTTTAGTGAGAGAGGCGTCATGTGTTATGAAGTTGCCTGCTTGCACTAATGGGAGATCTCAGATGTAGAGATCTTTGCCACTTCCCAGTATAGGAAAGTCACCAGTCCCAGATAATGATCCATGCCTTTAAGACACAGTGGAAGTGCTGTTATCATCTATCATGTATAGACCCCAAAATTAAAGAAAGATCTCATTCATTGCAGTCAGGCTTTCAGAATAGAGACCCTCCTTTATGGTCTACATCATCTGATCAGTCATTGCCAAGTTACAGGATCACCAGGTAGTGTGTCAGATGACAATATGTAAAGATCTGTCACTGGTCACTAGCACAGGGCATGGGGTAATGTGTCTAATGACAATCTTAGAAGGTATGTCCCCGGACACCAGATACAGAGCACCTGACTTTCAACATCTGTCACCGGGCAATGTCCCAAGTGACATTCACCGAGTTTCTGTCACTGGGCTGGAAGCACTAATCAGCATGCCCCAATCACTGGGTATGGTGTGATGTGCTGATCTTCTGGTTTTGGTCTCATATCATCAATTATGAAGCATTAAATACCAATTCACTGAGTACCAAGGACTGATATATACACTGGGCATTGGTCATGAGTCTTCAGATCAGGTACCAAGTTTTGATCACCTGTCTACAGAGAGAGATTGGTTTGATAACCCTCTTACTGTAAGTTTCCTTTCAGTCTCTATGGAGAACAGACTTAGAGTTTGAAAAATGGTCTTAGATAATAAGTTTGATACCCTTTCCTTTTTGATGTTTCCACCAAGTGGTGAGTCATCCATGTCTCCATTTCTGACCATGCTACTATGGATGGCATTGCTTTGGCTCCATGGATCAAAGGACCAAGCATGCCTTAGATCTTCCTTGCCTCCACTGGCCTCATTATCGAGAGAGGGAAAACACCACTTACTGACTCCAGTGCCAAGAGAGAATCACTAATCCCTTTAGGTAGAGAGGATCAAAGGGATAGTCCAGACTCCTCCCATGAGCAGCAATGGGATGACAAACCCTCAGTCAGAAAGACTCCTCCCAGGAGGGAGATGAAATTAAATAGTTCTGCCTTGCCCAAAGAACAATGATAGGAAGATTTGCTGTCCAATTTTGTTGATGCAGATGAGTTTCTGAAACAGCCTGTCACACTTGGGCCTTCTCATCAAACGTATTCACTTTCATCCAGCTCACTGGATCAGGTAATGAGGTTTATCACCTGCTTTGACCAGATGTATCCCAAGCCTCCAGGATGACTGGAGGCTAGGATCCTCTCTAGTTTGGAGAGGCTTTCCTGGGCACTACCCTAGTCGGACCTGCTGTTGCTTCCACACTCTGCATTAGCGAAGGGAGCTGGCTAAGAAATTTTCTAACCGCCATGAAGGGTTCAGACAGCAGAAGGAGTAGTCTATCCCCTTTTCTACACCTTGGCTGCTGGTCTCAGCCAATACTTATAAGGTTCATTTGCCCATGGGCTAAACCCTCCACTTTGGATTCCAGATTGAGATTTTAGGAGGGATCTGAACCCATCTCCTCATAAAGGCAGTCAAGGTATGGAACTGAAAGCATAGAAACTAGTTACCATAGCCTCTCATGTTGACCTTGTTTTGGCTATCTTCTTCAATCTGTTGAAGGAGGAATCTTCGTCTCCAGCAACTTTACAGAGAATGTTATCACTGATCTTTCCTCGCTGTGCAAATTTCTTCTGGAAGAGCAGTTTATGATTGAGACAAACTGCCTCAGTAGGGTATTCTATCATAACAAATGACTGGGTGGTCTTCATAGATCTCCAGGATAGTTATCTTAACATGCCCATCTACTTAGCCCACAGGAAATTTATGTGGTTTTGTCTGGATTTGGGCTTTTCCTTTCATCGCTTCTGCTGAACCATCACCAGGGTGTTGGGTATAATACCAGCTCATTTAAAGTCCTTACAGGTTCCCATCCCCAGTTCTTCAATGACTGGTTGATACACAATATCCTCAGATGTGCTTTTTTGATGGATTTGTCCCTCTTTTGGGAGATGGTCCAATCCTCAATCAGGAGAAGTTGGATCTTATCCTTTTGCAGAAGAAGAATTTTTTGTCCTGTCAAAGAACAATACTTTTCCTCATGACAGAATCACTCAAATACTTGCTCCTTAAGCAACATTGGATAAGAAGACATTGTTGTCTGTGTTACATATATGTAATTAAATTGTTTGTGTGTTAGTTTTAAAACTCTTTTTTATTTTATTTTTGTTTCATTACATTTTATTGTAATGATTATTGCAGGGATTCAAAATTCTTTTTCAGTAATTCTGTTTATCTAAGACGTAAAATGTATTACATTTGCAATATTTTTAGTTTACCTTGGTCTGCGGTAGTGTAATCGCTACGCGAGAACGATTGGCTGTTGCCAAGGTCATTTCGTCTAATCTGGATAAACAATGTGTTATTTTTAAATTTATTTCAGAGTGATAGTAGATAGGGGTTCTTCCTACGTGACGAATTGCATTTTTCTTATTGCGTGTTTCAAGTGTTAGGAGACCTTGTAGTCTGTCTCGCAAGAACAGGCTGATAATTAGGGTAGATATAATACTCTTCCCAAGCGCTTATCAGTCAGTTGTATTCTTGATACCTAGAAGGCCAGATAGGTTTTTTTAAT